>BGNK01001184.1:0-12823 GCA_003297005.1 Symbiodinium sp. clade A Y106 | reverse complement strand
GAAAGCTACTTCCTCAATCATTCCTGATTGGTGTTTCCTTTCGTCGCATTGAATTCCAGCATGCTTTGACGCTCCGGATGCTCGTGCGGCTACGTGAGCATAGTGGGTAAAAAAGTTTTTAGCTTTGTTTTATTGACCCAAAACCTCTCTCTCCCTCTCTCTCCTCCCCCGTGTTGGCCCACCTTGTCGGCATGCCGCCGGGGCAGAGGCAAGGAAGACCTAACAGCTGGCTTCTGGATTTTATCACTTGAGGGGTGCTTTAAGATAGCCTAAACCCTAAACCCTAATTTCTTTAAGGGTCCTTTAAGAGTTCTACAAGGGTTTCCATATCATCATGTCTAGGCATGCTTTAAGGCAGGGTTCAGGGTTAAACTTTAAGGGCTCCTGTAAGGGTTCCTTTAAGGGTTGGGTTTTGGGTTTGGGGTTTAGGGTTTAGGGTTTAGGGTTCCTTTAAGGGTTTCTATATCGGTTTAGGGTATAGGGTTCAGGGTCCCCCAAGGTCCTTATAGGTACCGTTATGGACAGAAATGAGCGCCTTTGTTTGGGGGAACCGGTTCACCAAATCCTCAAAGTGCGTCCCCGTCTTCATCCCTCTCGAAGAGTCCGCTGTTGATCAACACGATTGGTCCGAGGAAGGTTCGCAGGACCTTCGGCCACATTTGGGATCCGCAGCGTAGCCCCATTGTATGGGCAAGTATTGGCAAGAATGCACTGACCACTGACCACTTCGAGATGCTTCAATACCGTTCTTATGTTGGTCCCCCTCCAGCACTCCAGCTTGACGTTCCATCCGAAGGTGATTGACCTCTCGGTGTAGTCGACAGCAAAAGAAGCCACGTGCTTCCCAGGCCCATCCAATCTCATCCGCGGATACTTTCCCAAATCATATCTAATAGTAGTGATTCCTGATATAGGAGCCGTACATTCCACCGTAGAGTTAGTCAGGACCCTCCGGGCATGTCGTTTACACACTCCTGTAGCCTCAAACCCTACAACACAGAGGAGTCGGTTGCTATGCTTTTTAATTTAGGTGTAGGGTGCAACCCTGCGCTAAACCCGAAACCCTAAACCCCTAAACCCTAAACCCTATCGGTTATGCGATCCCCCCCGGGTCGGATTCGGGGAGGTTAGGAGTCAGGAGATCGGGGCTTCAGATGTGTGGATTTGATGTGTTGTTATAGTGTTGATGGACAAAATCCTGCATGACCTTAAGGACTCTAAACTATGGGAACTATGGTATATCCCTTATAATGGGTAATGCAGGATTTTGTCCATCCACAGTAGTATGGTTTGTTTCTCGGCTTTTGGCTCTGAAACCTTGGGGTCTGCTGGGATTGGGATTGGGATGTTGTTCTGTCATGGCTGAAGTACTATCTCAGGTTCGGGCCCGAATGGGGCTCAAGTGTAACTCCAGACCAGACCCCCGATGAATAACCACCTGGCCGCAGGGACGACGATATCATAGTGGCCCCAATCGAGGCCCGCAGAAGAGTTGCAGGTTTGGTGGGGTTTCGCTCACCGAAACCCCAAACGCTGATCCCTCAAGCCTAAACCGACAATACTCCAGCGGCAAAGCCCAAACCTGAATCCAGCTTCTCAACCCTGAACCCTAAAAAGGTTTAAGGTTCATATACCATATAAGGGTTCATGAGGGTAAACCGCCCCTATGTGTGAGGGTCATTTGGCCCAGAAGGTAACTTCATGTAACTTCCCAACCCTGATTGTGATTGGCTGCCCAAGCCCCTAAACTCCTAAACCCTAACACACCCTAAACCCACGACCCTTAAGCCCAAAACCCTAAAACTAAATCCTAACCCCTACATGCATGCATGTCTCGATGTCATTCCCAAAGGGTCCTAAGTACATATATAGTAGAAAGTAGGGTTTGGTTAAGTATCTCTCACCTCTAAGCCCAAAAAACTTTACAGACATGAAACCCAAAACCCCAAATCACAATTTTAGGGATCGAATGTCGTCTTTAAGGTAGGGAAGAAGTGAGCGCCCGGCAGTTCCATCAGGGCCACACCGCGCCTGCAGGAGCCGACTCTTTGAATCGATCCGCTGACTTCGGATCCTTAAGGATCCGCCCTAAGTACTTCTATGGGCTCCTATAATATGGTTTAGGGACTAGGTTTTTTGTTGAGCTCCTTAAGGGACCAGGGTTTGGGGATGAGGGTTTTTGATGCGTGTAGGGATTAGGATTTAGGTTCAGCAGCTCCGGATCACAAGATTCTAGTCCAGGTCGCTGCTCCAATATTGAAACTCCCTCCACCCACCCAGGAACCCTCAACATTAGGATTCTTGTTGAACCCTATAGCGCTTAAACCTTACACCCTAGTCAACGACCTCTTGCTAATGCCAGCCCCAGAATAAGCCTTAAACCCTATGAGACAGCCCCCGAAGAAACCTCAAACACTCCTTGAACTATCACCATTGCAGACGAAAAAATGCAGGCTTTATGGCAGCAAGTCCAATTCTTGTCGTCTGCAGCGGTGAAAAACCGATTGCAGACGAAAAATGAAGGCTTTGCGGCAGAAAGTCCCACCTGTTTGTCGGCAACGGTGAGAAAAACAACCCACTGCCGAATGAAAGCCATTAAGGTGTACACCCATATGAAAGAGAGGTTTAGGGATTAGGGTTTAGGGTTCAGGGCCGCAAGTACCTACATGGGGATACTTACCATGGCGGTAATCCCTGCCATAGATTCCCTCCTAGCTACTATATGGGAGTTTCCGAAAATTTGGCGTACCTTATTTTGGGGTCCTTACAATAAGGATCCTACTATTTAGGGTACTATATATTTCGGAAACTCCCATATCTGATTACTTCAGACCTCTTGGGGACCAAACGCTCGTAGTAATCGACGAGGCTCATGTTCTCCGTCTCGGACTTCAACCCTAACCGTCCATGTACCCAAATAGTACAAGGGTTCCTTTAAGGGCTCCTTTAAGGGTCTATTTACAGTTTAGGGTTTAAGGTATATAAGGGTACTGTAAGGCTATTTGTGTACATGTACCCTTGAATCCTAAACCCTATAGTACCCTTATAGTACCCTTATATACCTGAAACCCAAAACTGTAAATAGACCCTTAAAGGAGCCCTTAAAGGAACCCTTGTACTATTTGGGTAGATGGACCGTTAGGGCAAACCGATCCAACAGTCGATGTCTTCTCGCTCAGCTCGAAGGTTTGCGGGTTCTTCTTGCAGTGCTCTGCTTTCTTCTAGACCTAAGAGTAACCTAGGAATAGAAAGGGTGCCCTTTTTGGTTTAAAGGGGGTTATAAGGGAACCTAAACCCTAAAAAAGGGAACAAGGGCCTACTCTGGGTCCTAGTCTTGCGTTGCAAGTCTTCAAGCAAATCTGCGTTCAACGTGACTGTCATCGGCAATTGAACCTTAACCAGGTTCATTTCGTCTTCAAAGAAGTGAAAATTTCAGTGGTTTACAGGTTTGGGACACTAGGATTACAGTTAGGGTTTAAAGTTCAGGGTGTTAGGGCTTAGGGCTTTACGGCTTTAGGGTTTAAGAATTTTAGGGTTTACATGTGTTGTACTGCGTGGGGTTTAGGGGTGGCTTTAAGGTTTTAGTACCTTTGTCTACGGGTCACGTACCCCGAAAACCAAAACCCCAAATCCCCAAACCCCAAATCCCAGGTAACGACGTGTCCATCGCCGAGAATTGCCACGAAGGATTCGCAAGTCGCAGCAATGGCCAGCACGTTGCGTACGGGATGACGGGGCACACAGGCTGCGTCTCCAACAGCCCGAACACAAACCGACCTGTCGCCCATGATGACGGCGAAGCCCAGACCTGTGCTCTGAACGGCTTGCACACCCCCGCCTAGAACTCGCCCGGCCAACCGAATGCATAAGCGTTTGCACTGGCACTACACAGGGTTTGGGGTTTTAGGGTTTGGGAACATCTTCAAGATACTGTTGATGGACAAAATCCTGCATACCATAATTCCCATAGTTTAGAGTCCTTAAGGTCATGCAGGATTTTGTCCATCAGCCGTATCACCGTAGCCTCAGAAGAACTGGCACACCAAAGCTTTGGCCTGAACGGCTATGGAACATCGGCCTCCCTGCTGCTAGCTTGCGTATGCACTTCTGCAACGCTGCAATATAAGTCTAGATCCTTGCACCCCAACCCCCAAACCCTAAACCCTCTTAGGGTTCATGTCATTTCATCCTCAAGATACCCAGACCCTGAAAGGAACCCCTAAAGGAGTCTCCCCGTCCCAAACTGCAGTTTCAACCCCCCAGAGAACAACTCACACCTAAAGCTTGAAGCCCTTGGGGAAAACCCAGTAAGGGCTCCCTTAAAGGAGCTTTTAAGGGACCCTTGAGGTAACCCTTTATCCCCAAACCCAAAACCCTAAACCCCTAAAACCCTGAAGCCGAAACCCTAAACCCTAAAACTGTAAAACCTTAAGGCACCCTTAACTATATTCGGGGGTTCCTTAAGGAACCCTTCAATACAGTGTCTTGCTGGCGGCCTCGAAGCGGCACGCGGGGGAGGGCAAGACAGCTGAAGCCCAGAGGAGGCGAAGGTGCGAGCACTCAGGGCTGAGGGCTTAGGGGGGGTTTAGGAGTTAGGGTCTTAGGAGGGTCTTAGGGTTTATAGCGTTTAGGGTTTAGGGTTTAGGAAGTACCTTAGGGTCCAAAAACCTGCTGTTTTAAGGGTTATAAGGGTCAGAACCTACTATTTTGGAGGGCTTAGGGGGCTTAGGAATTAGGGTCTAGCGTTGAGGGGTCTATACCTTAAAGACTTAGGGCTTCAGGATTGTAGGGATTTAAGGAGTTGGGGAGATAGGGAGTTAGGGTTTATATAGGGATTTGGGGCTTGGGCTTGAGGGTCTTATGGACTTACCCTAAGGGTCCAAAGGACCCAATAATTAAGTACTTGGGTTTAGGATAGTAGTTAAGCAGCTCAATATTTGAGAGAGTATATGATTATTGGTACTTGGACCCTTAGGGTTAAGGTTTAGGCTGGGGGGGGGGCTTTGGATTAGGGATTTTAGGAATTCATCGACGAGGGGGTTTAGGGTTTAGGGATTCAAAGACTTTGGGTTTACGGCTGAGGGATTAGGGCTTAGGACTTCAGGTATTTAGGGTCTCGGGTTGAGGGAATCAGGGTTAGGGACTTTGTTTTGGAGCGGTTTAGGGTGTGTGGTTCAGGGTTAACTGTTTCTGGAAGGGTTATTGTTTCGAGTACTCGTCGGGTTTAGTCTTCAAGGGATTGGGGCTTCAGGAATTTAGGGTTTAGGGTTGAGGGCTTGGGGTTTAGGGGTGCAGGGGTCCGTGATTTAGGGGCTTAGGGTTTAGGGTCCCGACGACGACCCCCACTCAAGCTTTTTAAATGGTTGTGTAGGTGTTTATGATGGTTGAAGCTTCTTAAGGCGCTTTGGATTTATCTCCAGGTCTCTACCTTGCCTTTGGTTTAGAGTCTGCAGGGTTTACGCTTCAGGGTTTAGAATGTTAAGGCAACAAGCTCATCACTTGGGCAGTATGCAACTGTTTGATCCGTGAGCCTTCTGAAGACCGGTTTTCATGCTTATCGCACGCGTATGAGCCCCCTCTAAAACACGATAAGAACCCAGACCTTCCAACATCCCTTATAATTAAGGAATACAACTGAAATCGGATTAGGGATCTTACTATAATTTGCGGTATACATATATATATATATATATATACATTCCTTATTGAAGGTATTTTGGAAGGTCTGGGAACCCTTTAAAACCCTTGTAAAGGGCCTGCCTGGGGACAGTTCAGGTTTTAAGTTCGAGGGTTTTGGCGCCTCAAATCCGAGCCCTGAACACTAAACCCCAACCCCTCATCCTACAGAAGCGAATCTGATGTAAGCTCTCTCTCTCTCCCTCTATACATATATATATATATATATATATGTTCACACCCCCAAGATCGATATATATATATATGCCTACATACACATATTCAAATATATGCATGCATACCCACACATATAGACAGACAGCCAATGAGAATCCCGGGCCAATGGCAAGGTTCCCGACCGCAGGATCGACCCAATGCCTGGATCAGCAGATTTGCTAAGGGTCCAAGTCAAGTGCTCAAACACTAAGGGCTTTTTGTGGTTTAATGGTTTCGGGGGGTTTATTGAAAAGGGTCCAAGTGCTGAAACACTAAGGGTTGCTTTGTGGTTTAGAGGTTTGGGGCTTGGGCTCAGGGGTTTAGGGTTCAGGGTTTCAGGGGTTTGGGTGGCTATAAGGTCCTGCAGACCTCTATATACAAGGACTTGCTTCGAGACTTTCAGTCCTTTGGCGTTTTGGGACTTTTCGGGTTGACGGATGTAGGGAAATAGGGGTTAGGGACTTCGGGTTTAGGGGTTTAGGCGTTTTAGGGTATACGCCATGTGTTACAATAGACTTGGGCTCTGGCTGCATCTAGGGTTTTGGGTTTAGGGTTTAGGGTCTAGGGTTTAGAGTTTAGGGTTTAGAGGTTTAGAGTTTGGAGTTTAGGGTTTAAGGCATATGCCATACAACACAATAAAACCAGATTTCTAGTTTCGGGCTCTTGGCTACATCTCGGTATACTTCGACAAGCGCTGTTTTGCGGCGGCGGGCCTCTCCCGACAAAGGCATGCTGCACGCAGCACCATGCCCGGCCACGCGTCCATAAGCTGGGTGGCCGTAGGTGTATCTAGGAGTCTGGGTGTGTGGGCTTAGGGTTGGTATAGTAAGGGTATGTGTTCGTGAAGGTTAGGAAATTGCAGGGGTCTAATTTCAGGTCCAGCTTTGGGGGTTGGTGGTGATGTGGGGCCAAGCTTGAGCCGGAACAAGCTCAGAAATCCTCAGACGTGAATCTCAAAGCCCCAAGATCCTTGTCCCAAAGGCTCCATGTACCTTTATCGTAGGTACTTAAACCTTAAAGGAGTCCCTATATAGGTACTTTAAGGCCTAAGTATATACTATAAGGGTACATGGAGCCTTAGGGTGTACCAATACAGCAGATGCTGTGACCGTTGAGTACCTCAATAGAAGGCACCGAATTACCAAAGTACATATATACTACATGAGTACATGGACGTTGGGGAGCCCATACCCCCTGAACCCTAAACCCCGAACCCCAAACCCCAAACCCTGAACCCCAAACTCGAAACCCTGAACCCCGAACCCCAACCCTGAACCCTAAACCCTGAACCCCAAACCCTGAACCCCAAACCCTAAACCCTGAACCCCAAACCCTAAAGCCCCAAAGTCCCTTTTCCTACAAGGCAGACACCCAGAAACCCCAACACCCCTTAATTAAGGAATATGCCTCAAACCATAATATTAAGGCCCCTGTAGTTTAAGGTCTATTCCTTATTTAAGGGATATTGGGATCTCTGAGCACAAATGCGGCGGTTTTGGACGCATTTGACCGACCTCTGGGCCACCCAAAACCAAATCCCCAAAGCCAAAACCCGGAGTTTAGGGTTTACGGTTTCAAGCCCTAAGCTCGACCTGGAGAAACCCAGACGCCCTTAAGAGCACTGAGCAAAGCAAGCGACTCTGAATATAAAAATTGTTGCTACCAAACCACAAAACCAAAAACAAAGCAACCCTCGACACCCTAAACACAAAGACCCTGTAACTCACCCTAGAGCCCCAACTGCCCCTGCTCCAAGAACAAAGAGAAACTGGATCACTTGCATCCTTATAGCCTGATACCCCAAACCTATTTAGGATAGGGGCCTTAATAATTAGAATAGGTTTTGGGCGTATATTCTATTATGCCATACTTTTGTATAAGCCCCTAAACCCTAAACCCTAAACAACCCTAAACCCTAAACCCTAAACCCTAAACCCTAAGCCTTCCCTACTTGGAGACCCAGGGGACTGAGTAAGTCGTTTATGAGTCGGATTACAATTGGGGTAGGGGGGTAGGGGGTTAGGGGGTTTAGGGTTTAGGGTTTAGGGGAGCTCCATTTGGGGTACATGTACTCTACTTCTAACCTGATTTAAGCGAACATCCCAGGATATTCGAAAACAAAACCAAGACGATATGAACACATAAAAACACGTAAACCCTCCTCAAGCACAGACAAAGCTAACATCAATCCTACACCCTGGGACCCCGAACGTGCAGGACACATAGGTTCGAGCTTCAGGCTTTTTTTTCTGGCTCTGATCAAGGGGGTCGTGGCAACTAAGTAGGTAGTTCATAAGTAGAGTTATAAGTGCCCTAAGTGTGATCCTAATTCATTGGCATTAAGGTGCTGAACTTACAACTCTATAAAATGACTAAAATGACCACTTACTAAGTCCCCCGACCCTCCACGTACCTGCATGCGCAAGAGAACATAAGATTCAACCAGTCAAGCCCGTACGTACTAGATTATCAGAAACGAACTCAACAAGTAGCGAGGTTGTAAATCGAACCCTGCATCCTGAACCCTGCCACCCCAATAGTCTGCCACGCAGCCCATGCTTTAATCATTTTTCGGCATTCCGGAACTGCTTCGGATTGCGGTGGGGCCGGGGAGGCGGTGGAGGGCATGCTTGACCGCGAAGCTCCCTGATTCGGATTCTGTAAACCCTTCATTACAACCCCTTGAGGGGCTTTAGGGTTTAGGGTTTTTTGTTCTCCTGCGGCTCTATGTTCCAAGCCCGAGCCCCTAAACCCTAAACCGAGCCGTAGGCCTGAGCCTTCCAAACTCGAAAGCCCCGAACCCCCAAGTCTCCAGTGTATCCTGGGTTTATGTGGGGTTTAGGATTTAGGGTTTAGGGTTTATGTGGGGTTTACGGTTTAGGGCCGTTTAGGGTTTATGTGGGGTTTAGGGTTTAGGGTTTATGTGAGGTTTAGGGTTTAGGGTTTGGGTTTAGGATCCGGAGAGGTTGCTTTTGCATTCATCCCTGCGCACAAGCTTCAAAACCCTGGCGTGCTTTAAGCCAAACCACGACATCTGTAGACAATTCCTTCATGTTCCTTCTACATATGATGCTCTTGTATTTCTGTCAGGGGCGTCGCAGGCTTGCTATCTCTGCTACATGGCACGGCCTCCAGTTCTCTGCGGAAACCAGCTTGTTCAGTCGAGTTTACAGATACTGGGGGGAGTGGTCTTGTACCCGGTTGGCGTTTACTACGGCAGCACGCAGATTTTGTAAGGGCTCTATATGATGGATATATATATATATACATAATATATTTATGGATCCAAACGAAAGATAGTACGGTTTCAGGCACCGCAAACCATTCAGAGTATAGTATCTGGGACCTAAAAAAAAGTCATTGGGCAGTTGGACCCTGATCATGAGAATGGAACCTAAACTTTCGGGCTGTTCTTGGAGCCTGATGGACCGTAAACCCTAAACTTTCTAGACCCTAAACCCTCTACCGCTGTGTTGAGGCTGTGAGGTTTGGGAGTTCGAACGTTCGATCTTCCATCGTCCGTGCTCACACAGGAGGACCCGGGTGTCTGTTTTCGTAGGGCCGTGGGGTTTAAGCCTTTTTCTTGAGGGTTTAGGGTTTAGGGTTCCATCCAGGGTCTAGGGTTTCGTAGGGTTTGGGGTTTAGGGTTTCGGGGCAGCAGGAATGGAGCAGGTGGTGAAAGTCTGCGTTGTTGCTTACCCCTGCCTCCAAGGGTAAACACATCCAAACAGCGCGCGCTGTCGTATCAACAACCATTGACATTGGAGAGCGTCATATTGGCGTTTGGAAAGTCAAGGTATTGTGAAAGGTGACTTTCGACCCGCAAGTACTTAATTACCCTCCTGAGGTTCCGAGCATGTTTCCTAGGGAAAGCAGAGGCATACTGGTGAAATTGTATACCTGCTGATCCAACGACCTATCATATCATTCTAAGGGCATATACCCTAAACTCCATACCCTAAACCCTGAATCCTATGAACCCTGAATCCTACACCCCATCATTGCTGGGTCATGACCTGCTCCTGTGTAGGATTCGGGGCTGCTGGTAGAAGCTAAACAACAACTAAACGGCTAAAGGTTACCTACCGTCCGACCCAGAGAAATTTAGGATTATATAGGCTGTAATTGCCCCCCCCCCAGATTTATCCCTAAATTAAGGTATATACTGAATATAATGCAAATCATATCAGGGATCCTACTATAGTTTAAAACCCTAAGGGTCCAAAGGACCCAATAATTAGGTACTTGGGTTTAGGATAGTAGTTAAGTAGCTCAATACTTAAGAGAGTATATGATTATTAGCCCAAAGGGTCCAAAGTGCCTATATAGTAGAATGTAGGGTTTCTATAATAGGAATCATTACTATGATTTGGGAAGTATCCCCCATAATGGTACCTAGGACCCTTTGGGTAGGTACTTGGACCCTTAGGGAAATATACCGCTTGATTAAGGAGTTCTGCGGTGTCTGGGCCCACGAAGCTCGAAGGTTCCCTTCTCTACTGCCAAAGGAAATGCAAAGCAGCCGAGCTGGAGGCTAGGGTTTAGGGTTTAGGCTATTCTGCCCGCCCGGGTGCGTTGCCGAGGATGGTTTGGTGGAATATGGCGACACGGATTACCATCAACACCACCAAGGAAAGTTGAATCTTAGGGGCTGTTTAACTGGGCTTTTAAGTAACCAGGGAGAAAAAAGTATTAAAGTATGGTACTCCAAAGCCCAGTTAAGGGGATCCCTAAACCATGGGGTAAACCCTAAACGTTATGGGTGTAGGGGTTGGGGATTTATGACTGAGCGCGGGGAGTGCAGGGGTGCAGGAGCAAGCTTCATTAGTCAAAGAGGGTGTCTCGATTATCTGCTTTGGGGGGACGCTTGTAAGGGACCCAAAAAGCACATAAGCATGAGCATTTTATGGGGATATCCCTACATTATTGGGCTTCTTTATAAGGGGGTTTATATGGGATATCCCTATCCTAATTTTTGCTTATGTGCTTTTTTGGGGCCCTATTGTGGGCTTGCAGTCTCAGACATAGCTGTCAGGGTTGGGAAAGGATTGAGAATCCAAGTGCATAAACCCAGCACCGGCCATACACCCTCCCTCAGCATTCAAATAATTTTTAGTTGGTTATAGCGGTTATAGCGCCGAAAGCACGTCCCTGGGTTTCTGGGAATGTGGGTTCTGACGATAGCGGTTATAGCAACGAGCCCTATGTACCATTATAGTAGAAAGTAGGGTGGAAATTACCATTAAGTTTCGGGTAAGTATCCCGCCATATAACAGGTACTTACTGTAGGACCTTCAATCATGGACGATGGCCTGCCAACCCACAGTGCGGACCCAATTTTCATAATTGCAGTGTCTACGGACTCTCTTGTGAGTATAGGCAGCCCAGCCTGTTCAGATAGCCAGTTCATTAGCCCGGTAAAAACTTAAACGTCCCGGGTTTAGGGTTAAGGTGGTGCTTAAATACAGCCGATCGTACTAATCTTACCAACTCGTCCAAACAGCTAACTGTTCGGAGCTTACTACAGAATGCTTGGCGAAGTTGGAATCTAGGTTTTGCGCTGAGGTTGCTTGGCATATTCTTGGTCTGTAGTCTGGCCAGACACTGTTTGCAGGGCTGTGCTATCTGTAGTAATTAGGGGCCTTGGAATTACATAATTAGGATAGAGCTGGGGGAGGGGTTATGTGTTTATCCGAACTTTAAGGGAAACACTGGTTCTAGCTACTAGTTCTTCAGACACAGATCCTCTAGCGATTCAGACACAGATCTTCGGCCTATGTTCCCGAGAGCCGCAAGCTTGACGCCGCTGACCTTAAAGAACAAACGAACCCTACAAGGATCTAAAGCTCATATACCAAATAGGGACTCGTAGCCATAATGTTGTAGGCCCCCTACTTTTTAGCGTCATTTGGTCCTCAAGCAACTAAAACCCTAAACCCTAAACCCCTAAACCCTAAACCCCAGCAGTATCCAAACGACCCTTGCAACGCAGCCAGGACTGTATCTCACATGCATGAGCCCCTGGGTCCCAACACATTTGCCGGCCGAAAAATGACTCACTCTTAGGCCGTTTATTGGTTTAGGGTTTAGGGCATAGGGTTTAGGGCTTAGGCTTATAGGGTTTAGTACGGAATGGGCGAATGGGCTAGAAACTAATTTTAGAGACGGCTATATGGGACTATCATAGGGATCCAGTCCCCCATTCCCTACTAAGAACAAGGGAGATGATGGGCTAAACATGGCAGCGTAAACCCCCGAGTGAGGTACTGATGTACACCTCAAATGACCCTAAACCCTCTCCAGACTCTGAACCCTGAACCCTAAACCCAAGATCTTATGCGATTCAAAGCCACCCGATTGAAAGCGGGTCTGGAATTAGTTTGGGAATTTTATGTTGTATTTTGATATTTTTTTTTGCTTGGGTGGGTTTGCTAGAGTTCTATTTCCTCTAGGTTTCGTTGGGAAAACATACATTTCCTTGGTTTTTCCTAGGGAAACCTGTATTTTCCTTACATCTTGGACGGATTTCGTGCCATGTCCCTTAGGTTTTCGTTAGGAAAAAGAACTTTACCTGGGGTTTTGTTGAGAAAAAACTGCTTTCCGTACAGAGGAAAACTTACGCTACCTTGGTTGGTTGTTGTTATTCGTACTGTTCTTGTCAATATTATTGTTCTGATTAATGTTATTGTTATTGCTGTTGTTGCTGCTGCATTTGTTGTTACCATTATGTTATCATCATCAAAATTCTTATTGTTGTTGCTATTGTTGTTGTGGTTGTTGTTAGTGTTATCATTATTGTTGTTGTGGTTGTGAAATCATTGGCCGTTTGCACCGAACCAGAACAACAGGGATTAGATCTACAGGGCTTGTTCGACAGGATCGGCAAATTTTGACAAATAAAGACAAATAAAGACAAATTAAAGACAAATAA
>BGNK01001183.1:127477-163649 GCA_003297005.1 Symbiodinium sp. clade A Y106 | reverse complement strand
TCGCTATCCAGACTGGAAGCCATGATTGAGCA
The DNA here is from genome assembly GCA_003297005.1 of Symbiodinium sp. clade A Y106. Lineage (NCBI taxonomy): Eukaryota > Dinophyceae > Suessiales > Symbiodiniaceae > Symbiodinium > Symbiodinium sp. clade A. Next base: position 163,617 of record BGNK01001183.1, on the reverse strand, counting down.
CTCGCTAAGCGAGGTCAACGTTTCACCACCAACCGGATCGTCTCCCCGCTGCGTGCGAATGAAATGTTGTTGTTGTTGTTGTTGTTGGTGGTGTTGTTGTTGGTGCTGGTGCTGGTAACAACAACACCAATAACAACAACAACAACCACAACGACAACGACAACGACAACAACAACAACAACAACAGCAACAGCAACAGCAACAAGCAACAAGCAACAAGCAACAAGCAACACGCAACAACAACAACAACTACTACTACTACTACGACAACAACAGCAATAACAACAACAACAACACCGGCAGCAACAAGAACAACAACAACAACAGGAACAACACGAAATCCGTCCAAAATGCGAAAATGTCAGCAAAATCGGATTTGCCCGAGGAAGAACCAAGGTAACGTTTGTTTTCCTTGTGAAAACCTAAAGAATGCGAAAACCGAAGGAAATGACACGGAAACCGTACGAAAATAGTGTTTTCCCTACGAACAACGAAAAAAGCCTAAGGAAATGACACGGAATCCGTAGGAAAACAGTGTTTTCCCGCGGAAAAAACCAAGCAAAACCTAAGGAAATGACAGAGAACCCGTAAGAAAATAGTGTTTTCCCTAGCAAAAACGAAGAAAACGGACGAAAAAAAACACAAAACAAAAAATACTTGAAAAAAACACGCCCATTAACAAACGGGTGCCACAGAGTAGCTTTCATGCACAGGCTGCACAGGTATGTCCGATGATGGAAGACAGCACCGCAGATTTCTTTCCCGTTGAACAGGTGGATCTAAGCCCTTGCTACAAGTGCCTTAAAGCGAAATCCCAATGCTTCGACAAGCCGCGACAATCCCGGCAACTTGGGGGTCAAGACGAGCATCAGAGATATGGGTCGTTTCAAAGCGGTCATTGACATGAACTGAGGAGCAAGCCGGGTGTGTTTTTTCTTTTTGGGGTTGTCCCCTTAGCCGCAAGAGCCACACTCCCGGAGCCAGTGGCCAGGCATTGTGTCTCCAGCTTGTGAGGCGCAGAGATTATGCAACGGGTCTTTGCTTCTGGCGCATTATTGTCTGCGCCTCCTAGTTTGCTGTCTTGCGATGTTTCTCGGAGTTTCTGGCCATCAGAGGAGACGCAGACAAACATTGCCTGCGTGGTTCTGTTCACGGGGGAAGCCAGCACTGAACCTGCACCCCTAGCCCCAAGAAGCCTCAAGCTGAAGCAAGAGGCAGGTGGAGCTGCAGCGGGAGCTAGCCGAGCTGCAGACTACAGAGGCAACCCGTCCGGCCTTCGTGACTATCCGAGATGCCACGAACATATTGGGCCTCTTCGATGACAATCAGCTGAAGTTCGTGTCTCGCAATCACGATCTCTGTTGTCGTGGTGGTCGTGGGCAGGACCGACAAGCCGCAGAGCTCAAGAGCCTGCACACGAAGAGCTTGGAAATGGAGGTCCATTTGCTTTTCGGGGGGTCGGATTGGCCACCAGGAAGGTTTGGAGTGAACGCCCTTGCTGGTGATGCCCAAGACTAGATGACCCGCACTGTGTCACTTTGACTGATGAAGAGCATTCCCCACATGGCACGACTGCATGCGGAACCTGCGGTTTGAACTGCGACTTGCAGATTCGGGGCCTGCTGTACTCGTCCTGTGTGGTTCTGGCGGCAGTGGCAGTGATGATGCTGGAGTCGTAGGGCGCGTTTTCAGATTGTTGAAGGACCAAGATGAAGATCATGAGGATGGGGATTTGGATCAGGATGAGGACGAGGGTGATGCGGATGATGCGGATGAGGATGATGATGCTGATTTGTGATGCTGATGCTGATGCTGGTGTGGTCGTGATGGTGGTGGTGGTGGTGCTGGTGGTGGTGGCTGTGGCGGTGGCGGTGGTGGTGGTGCTTCTGATGCTGAAGACCGCCATCATGAGATTGGGGGAGAATTGCTTCTGTTCATTAGGTGCCTGCCTCTGCTGCAGGCCAAAATCGAAGCGAAGCGACTCCTGCTCGAAACACGAAGCGTGCTGGAGCGCCTGGGGTTCAGCATCCGGGTCGGCCTGGGGCCTAGGGTGCCCCAAGCAAAAGGCACATCAAAAGTCCTTGCATTCGCCAGCGCGGATGAGGATTGTGCTAGGAGCAGTTTGACAGAGCGGAGCTAGGTTTGGTGCTGCTTTTGACACAGTATTCCCAGCCCTCGCTGCCGCGGCACCTAGTACGCGCCCAGTTCGATTCTATATCCAAGTTCCCACCTGTAAGCAATTGTAAGCACCCTCTAAGCCTTTTCCAAACCGCAGGATGCCTGGGATGCTGAGCATTCGGGAACTCGTGGCCGCGAATAGATCAAAAGTGGCGGATAGTGGTGACTTTGGTGACGGCATTCAATGTGCCTCGAGCTTCGTTCAGCCTTGGTTGCTCTGCTGACCCTCTGGCATGCTGCTGCATGTGCTCGGTTCTCAGTATGAAACATCATGCTCGCCTTTTGTTTGGTGTGTGTGTGTGTGTGTCTGTTCTGTCTCTGTCTGTCTGTTTCTGTCTGTTTCTGTCTGTGACTGTTTGTCTCTGTGTGTGTGTGTGTGCGTGTTTGTGTGCGTGTGCGAGCAACAGTGCCACCCTGCTAGCTGTTGAGACTTTAGATCCGCTGGTCTGCACCACACATGCTTTGCTGAAAAATCCGTGCTGCTCTGAAAGGAATCGCTTAGCAATGGGTGGCAGACAGAGCAACTTATCAACCTTGGCCAGCATGTGGAGATGTTCGCCGCGTTAAGATGCAATCCAGTTGCATGCGACTAGCCTTGATGATTCTTCATGAGTTGTTGCAAAGGGTTGCTGCGAGAGATGGCCTTGCATAGCTAGAAGTCCAGCTGGTCTGGCCGCTGGCCATAGCGTGTACATTTCGCTTTCCTCTTGACGTATGGTTGAGCCATGGATGGAGCGAGCGAGATAGGAGCGGTCTGCCGAGCCTGCAATGCCTGATGGTCATCTGATGCCGGAGTTTAGTGTCCAGGCATTCTCGGTGCTTCATGCGATTCCGATGCAAGTCTACACGAAGAGAATCTGGAGTAGCATAAAGTAAAATGACATTTTTTATGTCTGAGAGGACTTGCGGCTGCATCTGCAGCGGCATCCAAGTTAGCCAGCAAAGGTGGCCTGGGGTGCAGAAGTTTGCAGACAATGCTGAGGGTTTGTTTGCCCACTACTGTTCCCGTCACCGTACTTGCTGTTCTCAGTTCTCTGATACAATGTTACAAAGGAGACATGTCTTGAACCCTCGAGGTCTGAGGCCCCGCATTGTCAGCAACAAGAAAAGAAGGAGAATGGCCTTTCTTCAGGGTGGGCGGACGAGCAAGCAGCTGGGCAGCGGCAACAAGATCAAGAAGATGAGCAACAGCAATTGCATCGGCAACAGCAGCGACAAAAACAGCCGAACTAATCAAACAGTCAAAGCTAGCCACGAACAGCAAGAGTACTGGTGCTTACGGTACGGAGCACCTGCAAGGCCGTGCTCAGGTCGTGGAGGATCCGCAGGAGAAGGCCAGGCATCTCTCCAGGGATGTGCTTCGCATTCAGGCCCCTCCAATCGGTGAGTTGCTTTCGCGTGGTCGGCCAGGAGGCGCGGCAAGCGCAAGACTGGAACGCAGAGGCTCGGCCCGAGCGGCTTCTCTGAGCGGTCGTGCAGTGCCGTGGAGTTCGTGGAGTGCCACTACAAAGGTGCGTAAACGATGGCGACAGAATTTCGCACGTCAGCATGAGCCGCTGTGTCACGGCAGCATGCAGATCGCTTAGGGCTGGGTGAAAAACGGGTTTGATGGGCTCCGACTACGGTGTGCCAGCCAGCAATTTTGTGAGGATTTTCAGGTCGGATGCCATCGATTGCATGCGTTCAGTGCGAAACTCATGGGCCACGGAAACCAGAGGAGCAGAAAGTGCTTAGTCATTCCAGCTTCATGTCTGACGAGTTTCTGGTCTATGAACTTTCCTCGACATTACAAATCGCCTCGCTGCTGCTCACAATGATTATGGCAGCACGTTGAGATGAACACGGGTCTCGACGTGTTGCTGATCTGAGGAACCAACCTCACGGCCAGAATCCTGGCGACGTCTCCTTTACGAGGCTCGAGCCGGAAGGTCCTGAGTCCTCATGCATCAGCATGTGCTCCTGGACTACAAATGTGTACCCTCACCAGGTGGCTGTGCCCCACAAGCCGCATCCACGACAGACAAGCCTTCCACGGCATAAGGCTGGACCTGTCGGATCTTGTTGCCAGGGCAGGGCCTTGACTCAAAGATCCTCGGAGTCTGGAGACTCGCAACCTCTGCAAATCTAGACAAGTCTAATCGGCAGCTTAGACTAGCGAATGCTGGCCGCTGGTACCAGCTCAAGTGCCATGCACCAATTTGTACAACAATACTGCAGCATGCCAGACTATCGCGATGGCACATGTCCTGCGCTGAATTTCGCTACAGCCACGTCAGGAATGCCCGCATGCAGGAGGCCGGCGGGACTGCGATGTGTTTGGACACCTGTCATGACGGACCAAGCCGACCTGATGCTCCGAGCTGAAGACCCCGGAGAGCCTTCCTCGTGAGTTCCAGCTGAAGCAGGTTTGGGCGGTCGAGGCTCGGCAGCGCTGGCACGAGAAGCATCCAAAGCCAACGCCCTCGCCTCGATTGCTTCAGAGGATTCTCGGTGCCTAGGTCCTAGGTGAGCTTGGGGATGAGTCCCATTCGAGTGCCGCAGTGGGAACCGGTGCCGGTTCGATACGGACAGTAGATCCCAACGAACATGCCACGAGTCGCAGCCTAGGTGGAGAGAGAAAGCTGTTGACTTGTCGCTGCCCTCCTGATCTGGTCTTTTTCTGCGCCTTTCCTCGTGATCCGGATTCCCCCTGAAGCCTTCAGGGACACGATATGCTTCCCCATTAAGGCTCTTGAAGGCCCCGACCCCTCTTGTGCTCTGCAACTGCCCTGCAGTCCCTGAGGGACTCCTGCGGCGCAGGCTGCATTGTAGTGACACCGCAGAGGCAATCCCGAGTCTAATCACATGTCACATGCATGAAGATTTTCTGAATTCGCTTCGGCAAGCCATGCTTGGGAATGTCTCTGCCTTCATTTTGCATGCTTTGCAGCGCGCGTGTGTAGCACACCATGCGGTCCTCTGCAAAAATTCACTGCTGCAAGTAGAGTGTTGAGAGAGGCAGTCAGCCACCAAGCCACCAAGCCACCACCTGCATTCTCAACCCCCGGCCCAGTAAAGTAGCCCCATCATCCGCCCACCGTTCGAACCGGCGGTAGGCCGGTAGCCAGAGGAAATCAAACAAGCTGTGCCTGGCCTTGGTCTTACGAAGCTTCTGGCATCCTCTGGCCAAGAAGCGAGATCCCATTGAACGTGTGGCAGAAAGAAGGCGCGGCCTCTGACATGCCTTTGACCACCTAAGGTGTCACGCTACAGAGCCGATGGCCGTGAAAAGGGTGGATGTTCCGGGACAGGGGTTGTTCACACTGCGTAAGCGCGTCTGATGCTTAGTTGAAAAAATTACGGCCTTCACCGGAATTAGCAGGAAAGCTTTGATCATCTTTGATCTCAAGTCAAAGTGTTCGGATCCGAGTCATGCAAGGCCGAAAGCACTCGGCGCCGGCAGAATTGGCTCCCAGGGACAGCACGGAATGCGCCGCGCACTCCAACTCATGGCAAAGCCTGCGCCCCGAACCGGTCTTCGGGAAAAATCCGCACCCTCCCTCATTGCAGAGCTTAAGTGTGAGGAATCGGGAGTGCAGAGTGTGCAGTGTATATTGCCTGATCTTGCGTGTGCATGCACTGGCCATCGAATGTCCTCGTCGGAGGCAGTTCGACTACGTCGTCGTTGGTCTGGGCCTGAGAGGTAGAAGAGCAGTCTCAAACTGAATCATCCTTCGGTTTTGTCGTGCAGCTCTGCTACATTGCGTCAAGGCCGGCAAGCTACGCTCAGTAGATGTCAATGCGGTGAAGAGCCTTCCATGCGCATGTGATTACGCCGCACAGTCCCGAGTCTGCCCTTCCCATGTTGTGATGCTCGGGGTTTGAGGTGGTGGCAATGCCGCGGGATATGCGTGCCGCGAGCTTCTCGTCCATATTGCTGGTTGTGGCTTGGTGAGGTTGTATTATGTTGCATTGTAAGGATTTTCGTGTTCGGAATAGAGGTGCAGGCCATATGAAATGTTCAACCGCGCTGTCGTGTGAATTGGTGGCATGGAGAAGCGAGCGATTCAGTTTCGGAATGCCCCTTTTGAAGAGTACCGTATTACACCCGCAGTTCTTTGGACTCACCTGCAGCGTTAACTGACCTGCCATGACACTCAGCATTACTGCGGCGCAGCTCTCCGACGAGCTTGCCATGTGTATCCTAAACATGTCGGGCCACGTAAGCAGGCTTTCCAAACAAGTTTCCATGGCGCTATGGTGTTCCGTGGATGGGAGCAGCAAACAGCGAAGCTGATCGGAGCCTCGAACCTTTCTCCCGGCCCGGTACTTGAAGGGAGTCATACTGGCGACGAAGGCTACCCAAAGCTCTACCGTAGCATCCATTGATCAGTTCTCTTGGCCAGGATTATTCCATATTCTTGAGGTGCTCAGCCCTGAGCGGGAATCCGCATTCTGAGGTTTGCGGCGCAGGGCGTTGCTGCCAGCAAGGTTGCTGTGGCATCTTGGCTTTGGTTGAGCCTGTTCAGGGTTCGGGTTACGGCATTTGGGCCTCGGGCAGACCATGACACAACGGTTTGTAGTGGCTCGGACGGGTATGCGACCACATCCTTTTAATGCTGCGTTATGAAGGATGGGCTAGGTCATCATATGCAGTGCTTTCCAGCACTGTGGGATGCGATGCCACATTCTGTGTAGTAGCATGAAGGTCACCGCTTTGCAATGAATAGCTTCTGCCAGATGCTGTAATCCGACACGTGGAGCTTTACGGTTTGGACGTGTGGCAAAGCGGCAGGGACTGTTGCTCTTAGGGCTTCAGGACTGACTCGGAATCGGTTGTGTTGCTGGCCACGCGGCCCGCGGCCACGTGGGTTTGGGGTTTCGCAGCCACTCACCCTTTTTTGGTTCAGGGTTTCGCACCCACCCACTGCTTTTAGGGTTTGGGGTTTCGCAACCACCCACTCCTTTTATAGGGTTCAGGGTTTCGCATCCACCCATTCCTTTTAGGGTATGAGGGCTTCGTAGCCACTCACTCCTGTTAGGGTTCATGGCTTCACACCCACCCACTCCGTTTCGGGTTGTAGGGTTTCGCACCCCCTTTTATGGTTTGGGGTTTCGCACCCACCCACTCCTTTAAGGGTTTGGGGTTTCGCACCCACCCACTCTTTGTAGGGTTTGGGGTTGCTCACCCACCCACTCCATTTAGGGTTTGGGGATGTTTGGGGTTTCGCACCCACTCCTTTTAGGGTTTGGAGTTTCGCACGCACCCACTCCTTTTAGGGTCTGAGGGTTTCGTAGCCACTCACCCGTTTGGGGGCTCAGGGTTTCGCGCCCACCCACTCCTTCTATAGGGTTCAAGGTTTCGCACGCACCTACCCCCTTTACCACTCACTCCTTTTGGGGTTCAGGGTTTCGCACTGCTTTTAGGGTTTGGGGCCGCGGCCCGTGGGGGCCCCTGCGGGCCCGGCCCGCGGCCTGTGGCCACCGCAACAAAAAAGCCTTTGCTCGAGCTGGACATTACAGCCTTGACCCCTTAAAGATCCATGTCGACACGTCAACTCCACACATTCGTGAAGAAGCGAATCTTTGACTTTACACGCAAGGCTGTATTCATGTCAGTGTTTCAGACAACATGTGCCGTTTAGCGAGGCAGGATCCATTTCTCAATGAAAACTAAACCCAACAACAATAAGCATCACTGTATTCACCTGTCCTGAAGCGTTAAAGCTTTCAGGAAGCCAGGTAGATCCTTTCTGCGACCCTGCAAGCCTCAATCCTGAACAACAAGAAACCCGATTCCCGTGCTTGGAGATGCATAGGTGACGGCAGAGCCAGTCCCGCCGTACGAGCGACCAGCTCTCACGAAAGCGCACCTTTGCGTAATATAGTTGAATTTGGCATTTACAACATGCTATAGCCAGCAGATCATAAGAAGCTGCGGGATATGATCGTACGAGTCATAAAGAACGCAACTTCAGAGCACGTTACATTGCGGATAATCAACAGAGCCCGCGCTATGCTTCGTTAGACAGGCTTACAGAGCAGAACCAAAAGTTGTAAGAACAATCTTTGTCAGATGACTGCCACTTTCGGTTGGATTTCGGGTCGGACATCTTTTTGCTTCGCTCCGGTCCCTTCCAGTCATCGGGGTTGTCAGCTTGAGGTTCAGCCGTAGGTCTCTCGTAACTCGTACCAAAGCATATACATGAGCCAACTCCTAGGTAAGAAAGGCACGGAGTGCTGTATGCTGCTCATGTAACATCGCAACTGTCAGGCAGCAACTTGTTCTTGCAAAGCACTTGTTACCCTGAAAATGAGCACCCAGTAGCGCGATGTCGACGTGAAATGGAGAACTTGTGTCGGCAGGGTTGTCTAGTGAAACGCTTGCATAGAGATAGGAAAATTCGCAAAAAAGCACTAACGCAGAAAGCCTACTTAGCCGTCTGCTCACACCAAACCGCAGACTTGATAGAGTCTCTTTGGCTCAGGTATCTCCATCCACCCTCAGCCAAGGCCGAAGCCTTCACGGCATATTCCATGCAGGAAGGCAGGTAAAGCAGGGAGAAGAGCCTCCGCTGGGCATAGGTCCCAGTTCTTCAATATTGTTACTGCTACTAAACGAAATTTAGATGGGGTTGTTCTCTGCCTGCTTGTACCATCCAGCCCAATACAGACCCCAACAACTAGTTTCTCCATGCCAGCCTTCTCCAACTATACTACTCCCACTGCCGTTTGACAAAGCTCCGACAACTGCTTCTGCTGATGTCGCTGCTGCTACTGCAGCCACGACCAGACTTCCACCATTTTGACTGCTACGACGACGACTACTACCGCTTTTACTACCCGTACTGGCCTGTATTAATTCCACTGCTGCTCACGATTACTTACCATTATCTGTTACTATTTTCTTTTTTTACGACGGCGCCAACAGCAATTACGTATTATTTCATTATTGCTTCCATTTCGCTGCTGTTGCCACTGCGAGAGCGAGAGCGACAGCGTGTAGCGGCTATTTGGCTACTCTTCCCGCAGCTGCTACAGCTGCTGTCAGCCCTCATTCTACTCGGCCAGAATGACAAACAATACGACCACCGCTCCCACTACCGTTGTCATGTCAGCTTCAATTCCCGCAAGAGGAGCAGTCTCATCACTTTGTTCGTTCAACTCCTAAGCTACTACTGTTGCAGTCGTTAGTAAGATTACCATTTTCACCATCACTCACATTGCTTACGTTTCTGCCTATCCCTGACAATCCAAAGCGGCTGCCAACTCGAACCCAGGTGCGGGCAAGACTGCCAGGATTTCACACGTGCGTGGGAGGCCCTCGTAAGTAGGATGCCATTGTCGGGGTTATCGGGTTTTACAGCCCGTGGTTGTGGCCTAGTGGGGGCTGGTTCCATGGTCCGATGTGAAAGCCTTCGAAGGTCATGTTCGTTCGTCGGGCAGGAAGTCCCACAGGCTGACAAAGCCCAGTGTGCGTACGCAGTCATGTGACTTGAGCCTTTGCCGGGACTGGCAACCGTGTTGGTAGGACAGCTTTCAGCTCCGGAGCCGGGTGTCCTCTGCACAAAAAAGTGTCGAGCAACACTGGCCGCGAGCTTGAGGGGTCAGGCGGCCAGAATCCCCACAAGAAGCCCGCAAACGGAATTTGACTTGATCTCGTATCGCAGGTGGAGGCGATCGCCAGACGGCGGAATGGTACACTGAGAAAGGCGGGCTTGCGAGAAGCACACAGTGAGTTCTGAGAGGGCACGGGAATCTGCAGTATGAGGGCGACTCACGGGCTGCGAGCTCATGGTGAGTGTGGCTTCCACATCTATGTTTCCCGTTCGCAAATCGCTGCTAGATGCAGCACCAACCCCTTCCGCCACGTGTTGTGCTTTAATTTAAAGTACAAAATACCGTGTGGACCACGTTTGTTTCACGATCCATCCCTTGACCCGGCTGTGATGGCGAGGCATCTCGCTGATTCACGGCAAAGCCACAGCCGTGGACCTCGCAAGCAAGGCTCCCGCAGCTGAGGAATGCATTGTGCCAAACGTCGTTTTGACTTTTGCGCTTCTTCGTCATGTTGCAGCTGTTGCTATCAGATCTTCTCGCAACCGCTACTCGTCTGCTCTGCCTACATTCATGTGCCCCCTGCTGTTGCCGATACGTCCAACATCTTCGGAATTTTCCGTGTCGAAGCTGGAGCCATAAGCTTGACTTTACAGCCTTACGATGTTCTGCCATGGCCGGGAAGCAGCTTACCATTTCGGACTTTCGAGGGTTTCAAAGACGGACGGTTGTCTGGTGCTCTATCAAGTGATAGCCTCTCGGCCTTCGGCACAGCCTCCGGCTGAGAGTATTTGGTCATACAGGGATGTCGAGTTGGGTACAATCATTACAATCATGATGCATGATCTACCGATCTACCCTGCTCACCGATCAGCGGCAAGCGGCAAGCAGCGTCTTTCGTCTTTCGGTTCTTCCTCCTTTCCGCGCTATTCCCGACATGTCTCTCGCCTCCGGAGTCCGAAGCGTATTCACAGAAAATGGAGTACCAGAAGAGAAGGCCACAAGCCACAAGCACGGGACCCTCCGGAACTTGAACGCAACGCCGACAGCTGGTAAAACATAAGGAGACCACCAACGTCAGCCTGCTTGGAGACCTTTGCACAGCCCTGGGTAATTCAAAAATGAGGGGACTCAGCTATTGTCTACGGTCTACAGCTTTGATCACACTGAGAGGCAATCACCGTGGAAGGCGAGCAAATTCAGTATCTTGGCAAATCCGACCGGTGCAAGGACCTTCTTGTTGTCTTTGACCGATTATACAAAGATTCACCGCACAGACGAACACCGAACATCCTGTCAACACCCTTTCGGATGTATCCGGCATAGATGTGGACATCCATGGGAAGTCTCTTGACAAGTTGTTTCTCCGCATGCGGCTGTTGTAATTGATTTCGGTGATTCTGTGGTTGTCTCGTCTCAGCAGTCAGTCAAAAATGGACATAGATGTCTAGGCGACGGCGCGATTTCGAGCTGCTATTAGAATTCCCCAGCTGAGAATCAGAATGTCTTAAATATCAGCCTAGTCACTGACCGGGATAGGACCATTCAACTGCTGGCTCCGCCTCAACGCCAACATCATTCGCCTCAGACGGTAGAGAATCAGTGAGGAACTGGTCAAAGCGGGCCAGCATTACACGGAAGATCCTTTTGGAAAGACGGTAATGAGATCGGTCCGAGGTTCCGAACTGTTGCATCTTTGGCAATCACCCTGATCGCTCAACCACCCGAGTGGCTGATTGCATACCCCAGGTATGGCAAGCTGATTCTTGCCACTGGATGCCGACCGGTTGGGGGCCTTGAAGCAACATCGAGAATGTTGAGTGTTTTTGCTGTTGTCCTTTGTTCTCAGCCCTCCACTAGCGGCATAGCTAGAAACTGCCTCTGCCTTCTCGAGGTGCGAATGAGCCAGTTCGGCGTCAAGGGCGACGACCTTCAAAATGTTTGTTATCTGCGCGAGGACTTCTTGTTGCCTTGCCTGCAGCGGACTGAGACTCAGGGGGTTGGATGTGAGAAAGTGCCATTTCGTCATGCAGCAGGCCAGCAAGGCATCGCTAGAAACGCCCGGCCAACAGGAGCGCGATGCTGCCGGCCTTGTAGCTGCCCTTGAGGCTGTGCTTGGCAGTTTCGTGATAGCCATGCTTTCGTGCTCTCATCGTTGCATGTGCACCAACTCATAGGCATTCTGTGGCATGTTTTTCTTTCACGGTGCTGGAAGCTCGACAGGCGCTCGGTGGCGCCGGCAAAGCGGTCGTCGCAAGAGCCCGAGATTCAGGCTGTTGGCCTTGAAGCTCCAGGCTGGATTTCGTCATCGAGTTCTATGGACAAACGTCAATCTCAAAGCCTAGCAGGCCCAATCCGTTTGGACAGGAAAGCATTGGACAGTTTTCTTGTCTCTACAAGAAGGAGCAGAGGAAGAGGAGGGGGAGGAATCGCTCAGGACATTGATGCAAAATCACGAGCTAAGCCAACCAGAACAGTGGCACCTGGTCGTCGTCATCATTCCAATAAAATGGGGGCCATCCCAGGTTGGAGGCGGCTACATCGGCCTGGAGTGCGCGGCCGCACTTGTTGGTTGGGGCGTGCCACGCTTGGCGTCAAGATGTCGGCAATGGGAAGATTCGGACTTTGGACTGCAGTATGTTTGAGTTGCTACCATCGAAGACTGGTGCACGATTGAAAGCACTTGTCGGCTTCCCCGCCGCTTCTGGCCAAGCAGCTGGGGCTTTGTCTGGGCTTAGAGCTAGTATAGTATAAGCAACTGCTCAGATCAGCGAGACCATCGAATGCGAAGGGCAAGAAAACATAAATGCATGATCATCGTGCAGCAGCATTGCTCTGATCACAGAAGATGGATGGCGCCACAGATCCGCTGGCGTCATGACGGAGCAAGGCCGGGGCAGCCGGGTTATGCTGAATCCTTATCAGCCTGATCGCAGCCTTGCCCCGATCTGTACCCAAGCACCCTGTGCTCCCGCAAGGCCAATCGGGGACGCAGGGGCCTTGGTTGGCTTACGCTGCCAGAGCTTCAGACAAGCATCGGAAATGGAGGAATATCGAGGAATGTAAAGCTGTACACACGGAGTGATCGATGTAGAGGCAGAGGGCGTGGTTGTCATGCGGTGTTTTTGACGACGAGGATGGTGATGCATGCGACGCTTGTTGTAACGGTGGTGGTGGATGATGCTGGCCACGATGGTTCCGGCGATGCGGAGTTTTGCTCGAGGGTGACATGACTTCAGACTGTTTGCAGTACAGTACAGTAGTTCGTCATTGGTTTTGCTCATCATATCGTCGTCGTTCCTATCTAAATTAGAAACGGCCAGAGTTTCAGAACACTAAGTTGAAGGGGCCGCACGCTGCAACGCACTGTCAGTATAGACATGAACCGATAGTCCAGCGTCTTCCTCCCTGAGCCTTGGTGTAGTGGTGAAGCAAGCGAGCATAGCCCAGTCAGAGTTCTGCAGGCCCGGCGATGGCCGTTTTGAGGAGCTTACCTTCTCGTTGATGTCGGAGGTGCGAGCTTACATGACCCGAAGCCCTGCTCGCACTTCTCCATGCATGAGTCTCAGTTAGTACCTCTGGATCAAACACCCTGGTGAATCTCCAGCACCTAGTCCCTCAACGCCAGCAGCGCTTCACCCTTTCACTCTGAGAGCCTGGCCCAAGGATGCCCGAAATAGTTTCATTCCCGCTCCCTCAAAATCGAGGCTTAGATTTGGAGCTTAGGTTTTCGGTTTCAGGCGGGCTTTCATGCGTTTAAGGTTCTATTTGCTTAAATGCCTACACAGCCAAAATTCTCAAGACAAGCATCAAAAGGCTTGAGAATTGTTCGAGGTGGTCAGGAGCGTCACCGACATATTGTCCACCCACCTGGAGCAAGCAGCAGCTGATTTAGTCAGCGCCTGGATTGAAAAGAACTGAGGAACGACAGTTACGGTTGAGCTTGGTTCCAGCAGGGCTTAGAAGGTTCAACAGGCTTTATGGCCTTTGTCATGATGTTTTGTCTTGGTGTACCGCCTAAGGCATGGCTTCGTCAGATTGAGGGTGACCGGTTTGGACTTTCTCGCGTGTCTAGGAGTGACATTCCCCCGTTGTGCTCGTGAAGACATGCCGCACATAAGGCCGTTCCTCCGACCCGGGAACCTTCGTACTCTCTGACGCCTCCGATTGTCAGACACTGACAGCCCCGACTTTCAAGGCATTCACAGGAGTGCGCTGCTGAATGGAGGCCAAGGTCAGCGTGATACAGCCTCGCAGTTTTAGCCCTTTTCTGAGAGCGGGATCTGCAAAGCTTCTTCCAATTTGCAGCTACACCTCAGCTAATTCCCTAATTTTCGCATCTCGGTATCTCTACGAGATCCTGTGCACATCATATCAGGCAGGCTGCGAGCTACGAGACTCACGGAATGGCTCGGCACGAGAACGGGAAACCTGATCAACAGAGGCTAATACCGTACTTGTGTCTTTCGTTCACCACGGCGCGCATATACCCTCTGCGTCACGGAGACGTTCCCCCAAAGCCGGGCTCCGGTTACAGAAGATGTGAGTTTTGGTGGGTGAGCTGTCGTGTTGGCTGCAGGGCTCGACGGCTCCAGAGATCAAAGTCGCCTGGCAGAGTTCCGCTAGCTATACTCCCTGCGTGACAGGAGGACGTTCACTCAACTACTAACAAGGTTGGCTTGTTTCCTCGAGGTTACGAGCTGCCATCTCTCTCACAGAGATTGGAGCTCGAGTGATGTGCTCCTAAAGCATTGTCACTGCCTTATGGTCATGAATGAAGAGTCACGCAGATTCGGAGGATTCAAACAATTACAATAGCTCTACCAAGCAGGACCTTCTTAGAAGTGTTCAGCGTTTCCGGCTTCAACAAGAAAGAGAAAGTCTACAAACACAGGCACCAGTGTTACATGTCGGCTTCGCTCCAGAATCAGAGCCTTTCGAAGGGATCAAGAAAAAAATTACGATGATAGCATTTTGCACTGAGCCTGAACAATCAGTCTGAGAACAACTCCGGTCACTTGCACTTTGTGAATCAGCGGGCCTCCTCAGCAGGCCCTTACTGCAAGAGCAGGAGATGCTAGGAAACTATGTTCCGACGGAAAGACTTGCATGTAGCCAGATCAGCCTTGTCGGTATGCTTGCTAGCATCGGCGCACAGAGACACAACAATCCGTGCAGCAAACAACCTTGTGTGTCGCTACCGTGCCAGACCTTGGCCCTACGGCATACCACTACTCGTCTCTTTCTTATTCTCGGACGTGATGCTGGCTAGAGAGAAGCGGTCCATCGCACCAAACTAGTCGGCATGCAGTACTTTCCAGAGACCTGAGAAAGCAAAGGTCGAGTTGTTCAGTCCCACCGTCTCTTGGGTGCATCCGAGTGCAGCTGGTTTCAGTCTTTGTCTGTTCGAATGTCTAAAGCCGGAATGTTTGATGCATAGTTACATCTCTGGCCAAATGCGACAGCAATACAAGTGTTAATGTTAATTGTTAATGGTAATGTATCTTGACTTCCGTGACCATACCATCAGTAGCCGTAACGACACGTCTTCTTCGGAGGCGGAGGTAGCGCTGGTAGCAGCAGTAGTAGTCGTAGTGTCAGTGGCAGCGGTAGCGGTGGCGGTGGTGGTAGTCGTAGTAGTAGTAGTAGTAATGGTAGTAATAGTAGGAGCAGCAGCAGGTGTTGTTGTTGTTGGTGGTGTTGGTGTTGTCGTGGTAGTAGTAGTAGTAGTAGCAGTAGTAGCAGTACTAGTAGTAGTAGTAGTGGTGGTGGTGGTGGTGGTGGTGGTGGTGGTGGTGGTGAGTGGTGAGTGGTGAGTGGTGAGTAGTAGTAGTAGTAGAAGTAGTAGTAGTAGTAGTACTAGTAGTACTAGTAGTAGTAGTAGTACTAGTACTAGTACTAGTAGTACTAGTAGTACTAGTAGTACTAGTAGTACTAGTAGTACTAGTAGTACTAGTAGTACTAGTAGTAGTAGTAGTGGTGGTTTTTGCAGTAATGTGTAGTGGCGGCAGAAGTAGTAGTAGTTGTACTTGGTAGTGGTGCTGGTACTGGTAGTGGTAGCAGTAGTAGTGGCAGTACTTGCAGTACTAGCGGTAGCAGTGGCAGCTGCAGCAGCCGGAGGAGAAGTAGTAGAAGCAGCAGCTGCAGCAGTGGCAGGAGTACTCCGTGCAGGAGCAGGACCAGAAGCAGTCGGAGTAGCAGTAGTAGCAGCAGCAGGAGTAGTAGTAGTAGTAGAATGGTAACGGAGCAGTAGTATGATAGCAGTGGGATAAGACGTCTGAAGATGTCAGGTATCAATAGTCAGAGTGGTGGCAAAATATACTGACATAAGTACTAATACTCGCGAACTATCCGATCAAGGAATCTGCCTCGATGACCTGGACGGAGTGTCGATTATGTCCGACGCCGCTCGAGACGCAATTTTGATCCCATCTTCCATCGCTGTGACATCCGCAGTGCGCGATCAAACGAGTGTTAACATCCAGAACAGTCCCAGATTCTTCTTTTTCCTCCCGGCGCATGTTGCGGCGACCTTGCAGTTTGCGCGCCGAACTTGTGAGTGATAAGTCGAGTTTTTGGTCACGCGGCTCAGGATGACAACAGGGGAGAAGTTTCTCACGCGATGGTTGTACTGCCTGCAGATCCGCAAGGCCTGGGTTGTTTTAAGCGGAGGTCCCGTAGTCAAGAGGTCAAGCCCTGTGGTTTCAGGGTTTTGCATGGCGACTTTTCCCGCCAGAGTGCTACTTGGGAATTGGGAAACCAGGCGAACAACGAAGTATTTCAGTTTTCCCCAAAGGGTTCACATTAGCAAGTATGACTCCGCACACGTGATACGTGAGCAAACCCACAGAGGTTACCGAACCGGTCCAAGGCCGTCAGTTCGGTTGCTTCTTCGCAAGCCGAGTATGTCGGAGCGCCGGGGTTAAGGATGTGAATCCGCTATTCCCACTTTTGACATTCGTTTGTTCAGAGTTCAGCTCCATGATCCCTAGCGAAGCAAATGAAAAGAGAAGGTGCGGGCGAGCAGGCCCGAATCCACAAGAGAAGGATTGACGGATGGAAACGAACTTTCTAATTTCCGCGACGCGAAGAATAGCCGGTAGACCCCAACCTTTACCTGCGTCCCGCTCCGTGTCACCAAGGGGCGCACCAGAGGGAGACAGAGAGAGAACAGGCTGTTGTTTCGGGGGGAGTCAAAAGCCTGATACCAGGTCAGGCAGGTGGGCGCGCGGACGTTGAAGGTTCATTGAGATCGTTCCGAAAGGCGTGGTTTCAGGTTAGGGAGTGCCACGGAAGGCAGGCAGGACTTCAGTTTGGTTCACTAAGGCGGGGTGTCAGGCTTGTCGTGGGGGAGTCCAAAATCGTTACAGGCAAGCAACCCAAAGGTTGAGACGAAAGCTTTCACGCCGAGGTTAAGCCAAGCGAACGAGATAAACTGGCAAGCAGGCAAGACAGAAGAAGAGAGATTAATGAGGACCACGCCAAACAGCCCCAATGCCTTCTCCACCTATGACCAGAGTTGCTGCCATGTGAGCCACAGCCTCACGATCCAAGAACCACAAAAAAAAGCAAACAAAGGAGAAGCAGCTGCACCCTAGTGGCTGCTTGCCCCAGGTCAGGCCTGGTGGATCCCCGAAGCATTCGTAGCAAGTGCCCGAACCGCGAGCCCCGAACCGCAGCAAAGTGCAACTGTGATGATACAGAAAGAGGCGCTCAGAACGAACGAAATGAACTGCGGGTGGCTGGGTGGGTGGGCAGGTGGCTGGGCGGGTGGCTGGGCGGGTTGATGCGGGTTGAGTGGGTGGCTGGGTGGGTGGCTGAGCGGTTGGGGNGGGGGGTGCCTGACCCCCCTGGGTCTATACCCTCGAGTGTTTTCATGCTGTAGACTGGCATTCAAGACAGGTGACCCGATGGCGTCAAAACCTTCCTCCAGGCAGGGCGCTGGCTTGATGCAGAAGTAATCCGTCCGGGCATGAGAGCTTGCACGTTCGTTTGCCATGATTACAGATTGTCGTCGTATTGCAGTGGGCGAACCCAGAGCATGCACCGGATGGAGATTCATTGAGTTTCAGTTCCTTTGCACTTGGTTATGCCGATGGATGAAACCGTCTCTATCCAGCGGCTTCTAGCAACCCTGGCGACAGGCGCCCGTCGATGGGCCTCAACATGATGCGATCCTTCGCATCTCTCGGAGGCTCAAGTCACCTGGCATTGCCCTTGGCTGCGTCATCTAATCACTTGTGTGAGGCAAGCAAAGCAAGACAAGCACGGGCATGCAGTTGTTGCACACCACCGAAGATCATCGCAACATGTGGGGAAAATAGAATCTGCGTGATAGGAACGGAGTCGCTGCCCCACGAAGCTGCCCTCCGCACGAAAGATGCTCCGCACATGGGATACAGACGGCACAGCAAACACTAAGAACTGCTCCTTGCCATCGTCAAACTTAACTGTAAACAGCTGTCTTATTGTTTCTCAGCCCAACTCTCAAACAGAAATCATGGAGAGAAGACGTTGGCCTAATATGTTGACCAAGTGCCGTAGCTTCAGAGAGAAGGTACGAACCACCTCACGAAGTTGTGGCAACAGGGGGTGCGGCCAGATCAATATGCTCGGTTTGGAGCTTGAACACTTGTGGCTCCTGTCTTTGGCGGGAGAAGAACTTCGAACGTAAGACGGAAGAGGTTCGACAGGGGCTTCCGAGATGCTTGAAAGCAAAGGATGCTGAAGCTCAAGAGCTTCTAGGCCCGACAGGTCCCAAGTCTGCACCCTCGAAGTACCCCACTTCAGGTAATGACGGTGATTTGCATTCCGTTCACCGCCGCCGTGCACCGAGCGAGGCAGCAGATCGACTTGTTTGCATGGAGGCTTTCGGGTGGTTCAAGGCTTTCTGTGCGACACGACACTCCAGCATTCCAACATCACCAAGTGTTTGCCGGCCTGCCAGGCAGCCGCAAGTTCTTGGTGTTTGGAGGGATTCGAATGAACCAAAGAGAAACAATCCTGAATGCGATCACCAGTATGACCACGTCCTCCAACACAGCCAACCACCAGCAGCCGCTTGTTGGTCGCTGGTTGTTGTTGGGGTCGCTCTTCCTGTTGCTGTTTCTGCTGCTACTGCTGTTGCCGTTGCTGCTGCTGCTGGTGGTGGTGGTGGCCGCAGCGTCGGAGTTGTGGTTGCGGTTGTAGTTGTTGTCGCTGTTGTGCTCGCTGTTGTGGTGGTTGTCGTGGTGGTTGTTGTGGTTGTGGTTGTGGTTGTTGCTGTTGTTGTTGTCGTTGTAGCCGCCACGGATCACAGAAGGCAGTGTAGCTGTGCTAACCAGGCCTGGGGTACCAACTCTAGAGGCTCGCAACAGGCTGATCGACTGAGCCGCTCTGCGAGTGCCCCAACCGAGCCCCCCTGTGATCTGCCGGTCCCAATTCCCGGGCCTCGCCTCGCTACGAACGTCACGCATGACAGTGCCGACCTGTCCGCGGGGTGAAAGGAGTTTCCTTGACTTGGCGCGCCCGGATGGCCACACTAGCTAAGGTGCCAGCGAGGCCACCACGACTCCCTTGTACAACTCCCGAGGTGGAGTGATTGGGGAAGAAGAAACCATCCTCCCCAAGCCGACAGGCTGGGTGGGCGGGCTGCACGGTGTCCTTCACCACGGCATCAAGAAATCTTTTGAAAAGCGCAGAGTTCCGGAACGGGACTTCCAGCTCTTCGCGATGGCCTTCCAGACCATCTGCGACGACACAACCCTTCTATATGCGTCATACAGTATGCCAGGCCAGAGGAGGTTGCCACACTCAAGTTCACCCACGGTGAGACCCCCTACTCCAAGTTCAAGGCAGTCACTGGGGTTGAGGACCCCAACAGAGCCATCCGCTGCATACAAACAGGAGATCGGCCCCGCCGCGAAGGACAATGGCATGAGCGAGGAGATGAACATTGGGCCGGGTATGATGATCGACGCACCAAGTACCATCGTTCCTGGCAACAGGACGACTTGAGCGTAGGGCCTAGCTCAGAGCACGCGCACGGCACCGTCCTGGCTCGCTTTCTGGGCACCGCCCCGTTACCGGCACGGACCTGTAGTCCACAACAACTGTCGGGCCGTCTTTTCTTTCATGAAGTACTGATTGTGCCCGATTCCATTCATGCCTACGGATATTCGAACGCTTGAGTATACTGTGTTCTACGAGAACAACTTTTTCCCCAGTCCAAGGACGCATGCACTAACTTGCTTCGCTATTGAAAAAGGCTGCCAACGCTGAGCCGACCGCAACTAACGGCTTCTTTCCAAGCGATATGCATAAGGTTCGGCATCACGTCACACCGCCGCCTCGCATGCCTTGCGGCCCATTATGACAGGCCTAGATTAGCGAACTTGAACATAGTTTGGGAGAACCAACGGACAGTCCTTGCCACAGTGCGCCTCAAAGGGGCCTTCGTTTCAACCTAGATTCCTATTCTGTATGCAAGCAGCTGATCTCCTTCTACTTGTGTTGTTTCCATGATCTTTCTCTTATGTTGTTTTATCCGGGGGAATCAGATCAGAGCTGCGACTGGCAGCATTATTTCTCCAATGCTCGTTTTTTGCACCGCTGGTGCCAAGGCCGATACAATTGGCCCGCTATGAGCAGAGCCCGCCGGCTCAGCGTCCAATAGAAAAATTATTGTCGTTGTTGTTGATACTGTTACAGTTGCTCTTGCTCTTGCTCTTCCCCTTGCTCTTATTACTTCTACTGCTTCGGCTCCTGCTACTGCCACTGTTACTCTTACTGTTACTGCTACTGTTACTTGTGCCGTTGTTGTTGGTGTTGGTGTTGGTGGGGTGGTTGATTTTGGTGTTGTTGGTGTTGGTGTTGTTGTTGTTGCTATGGGTGTTGTAGTTAAAGTTGTTGCCGTTGTTGTTGCTGCTGGTGTTGTTGTTGTTGCTGCCGCTGTTGTTGTTGTGGTGGCTGTTGTGGCTGTGGTTGTCGTCGTGCTGACATTAGGAGGCGTGTGTGTGGTTGAAAGCAAAGGTGGACGGCTTGTTGTTGCTGTTGCTTGGCTTCGGGTTTGCGGAGAAGGGTGGGGGGAATTGCGCGAGAGACAACTTTCATTTGATCATTAGAGGGTTTGTTGCTGTTGTTGTTGATGGTGGTGCTGTAGCTGTTGCTGTTACTATGGCTGTTGCTGATGCTATGGATGTTGCTGTTGCTATGGATGTTGCAGTTGCTAAGGATGTTGCTGTTGTTGCAGTTGTTGTTGGTGGTGGTGCTGTTAGTGCTGGCGGTGCTGTGGGTGCTACTGGTGCTGTTGCTGTGGCAGTTGCCGTGGCTGTACCTGTTGTCGTTGCTGTTGTTCTTCTTGTGGTTGTGGTGGTTGTTGTTGTGGCCGTTGACGTATGTGAGATAGATATCTAAAGCTGGTAGCGTTCATAATTCCTAATGGTGGTAGCGGATTTGACGCTGGTGATGTGACGACGAAGATGATGATGGCGGTGATGATGATGACGACGACGATGATGATAATGACGGCGAGGCTGGAAGGCACTGTGACTTTGGTGACAACCACGGTTCTTAAGGAAAACGGTGATACCAGTGCTCTGCTAGTCATGACCCTGAAAACAGTGATGGTGATGCAGTTGGCAGCAAGACCATGATGATGACAGCAACTGCCGATGGCGAGAAACAAAACAGAAGCATGACATGTGGGAGTGCACAATTTGCCCGTTTGCGGAGAAGATCAGAGGATTGTCTGTTGATATGTGGTCGGCGTCAGAGGCTGAGGTCAGAAGAAGGCGGGTGTAAGAGTTGGAGCTTGGACATTGGGTGTAGTTCGTCAGTTGCAGATGCCCACGATCCTCCAAACTTGGCCAGGCGCTGATTCCACAAAGCCCCACCCATGGAAGATGTTTCTCCGCTACTTTACATTTGGGAAGAACTCTCGGTTGAGTCGCTTGCAGGCGTCCGGTAGCATGAGACTGCATTAATTGAAGGATTTGTAAGCGCAATGGAGGCGCCGAGCGATGCGGCGAGTTCAGCGCCGATGTCACCTCGAGAGGAGGCAGTGTGTTTTACAGAAGCCGTGTGATCCATGACAAAATGATGCATCTGTCACGTTATTTGGCTTCCGCTGGCTTGAAGGAAGACTGAAGCCTTCCAGAATGGTGACATTTTCCAGCCAGTTGTGTTTGCATTAGTCGCAAGCATTGCTAGTTGTTCGGGCAGGGGTGCTGTCTCTCTCAGTCGTATCGTCACTACTACATGCACGGCCTCTAAGTCTCTGCAATCAAGCAGCTTTCTTTCATTCCTGCTTCATGGCCTTATTGCGCAGGCGCCCATACATTATCATGATTTCGAATCTTGGCAGATTATAGCGGACAATAAGTGGCGCCTTCCCTCAGCAGACAGTTGTTCTTTTTGTTGCGCTTCGTGTTGCTTTCGGGGTGCCATCCGAAAAGTCGCTCCGCACTTTGGGGGTGGAAGCAGTGGAAGTGGTTGCTGAAGCGGTTTGCTCCCGGAAGCAACGTTGCGGAAGCATCGTTTCGTCCAGAAGCCAAACGAACGGCAAGTCTTGGTAGCAAGTACAGGCCAAGAAGCAAAATCTTCGGGTAGCAAGCACAAGAGCGAAATCCTCGGTGGACATGCCGTCAAAACATAGACAGTGATAAGATCTTTAAAAGTCAAGCAGCCCATTGCCGCAGCGCACATGCTGTCCGTATCAAGCATCAAGCATCTGCTAGCACGGCAGCATTCGAAAAGACGCCGAAATACCGAGGATCATGCACAGCCAGCCGGTATCGGTTTAAAGACGGGCGCACATTCCCGAAGACGACGTCGTAAACCCTGAAAAAACCCATTGGAGAGCGAGTGGCCGTAGCGACTGGCAGAGTGGTTTAGCTTCTCGGGCTTCACGTCGTTAATTGCGGGTTTCAGGGCTTGAGGCTCAGGGATGAGACCTTTAAGGCTTTCGGCATGTGGTTTTACGGCTTTCGGGCTTTATGGCTGTAAGGTCCAACACTTTCAAGGCTTCAGGGCGTGCAAGTTTTGGCCTTTGGGGCTTCAAAGGTTCAAGCTTAGGTTTAGCGCCTCAATTATATTGGGGGGTTGCCGTTGGTTTTGCGCATCTTGGGGCTGAGAGTGCGGTTTCCCATCCGATGTAAAGAGGACACAGCCTTTTCGCCGTAGCCCATCGAAGACGATCGAAGGCGACCATGCAAAAACAGGCGCAGAAGCGACTGCCGAAGCACCACCGTGGAAACGAAAGCGATTGCCACATCTCTTCGTGGAAGTTCCGTGGATGCGCTCGGAAGTTGAAACATCTCCGTTAGAAGCCCAGTTTGGAACACAGCTCTTTGACATTCTTTGACAGATCCTTGCGGGTGACCACTCAGGAACTGCATAGTCTCTGGAAAGTGGACGAGATTACCAGGCCCGGGCGCTCGGGAAATGTGTGGAAGGCATAAAAGGCACAGCCCATGCATTATATTAGAGTCTGGTTCTCAACCGCATGTCCTCTATGTCGCGCTTGTAGGCCAGGAGTGATGAGCCTTCCGGATTGCAGAGTACCCGTGTACGCCCTGCCCGGATCGGAATGGTTCCTGTGTCTGAGATAGCCCTGAGCAGATTCTGGCTGGTTTTGCAGGGCTGCATCACTCGAGCAGGACCTCCTCCACCAACAAAAACGGTGGTGGAAAGAGGACGCCGCCTGCATAGCTCACATGCCGTGCTTGAACTCGACAGTTGGGCCATACTCAGTGTAGGATGGGGAGGGCCATCATTCTGCGATGTCAGCCAGAAGAGTCCGAACGATGGATAGGTGGAAGCGAGGTATCGAAGCTCAAGGACTGTGCAGGTTGGTATCTCTCGAGGAATGCAGGATGATGTCCACACAAGCCTTCGGGCATACGAATGCTAGGACGACGAAGTGGCAAAGGTTCTGCGCATCAGCGGTATCATGCCTGTACATCTAACAAGACTGTGAAATGATGGCTCGGCATGCAGCATCTGTAGCTGCTCAATCGCTGCTGAGGTGCAGCACTTAACTCTTGGGAGCACAGAAACTTCAGCAACCACTACAATGACCTCCCGCCAAGTCGCCGGATGCAGCAGCTCACAAGATACTGAAAGTGCAGCAGCTGCTGCTGCTGCTGCAAACGAGCTGCCTCCACGCCTCGCTTTATGCAGTGCGAGTGGCTTCATTAGCTCTCCGATGCTTCAGGATGAGAGATGACTAGCTGACTGGCCAGACTTGTACAGTGGTTCCGCTGCAACGACAGGTAGTTACCAGGTAGTTCTTGACAAGGGCAATTACTCGTGCCCTGTTCCTCTGAGTCACCTCCCTGAGGAAGTCACTCATACAATCCAGCAAGAGCCAGCAGTTTCGCTCGGGAGAAGAGGCTGGAATCGGGAAGCCCTCACTCAGCCGGCACACTTTGGGTCTCTTCAATTGACAGGTGATGGATTCTCGCAGCAGATGTCGCCGCTGTGTGATGAGGCCAGCACACTGGCATTGCAACTGTGGGGCATGGTTGTCTGGAATGCTGGCTGGGCCCGGGAACACTTTGTTGCACCTAGAGCATCGTAAGACCATGGAGGGCGCAGGTGTTGCAATGCGTTAGCACCTTCTGACCGGCTCATCGATGCATGCGCCTTCAGCCTGCCTTCGCAGTCCGAACAGCATCCCGTGCCTGCTGTGGGATGTTCGGACCTCAGCGGAGCTTACACAGGGTCATATGCAGGCCAATGCTTGAAGACGGCCAGGATTTGAGCCAAAGTTGATGACATGCGCAGAGCATCAAGCTTCGGGTCTTCACAACACCTGATTACTTATGTGCTTGCAGAATCTTGTGTGCCAGCATCCCTGAACCCTCAGCCGGCGCAGTTTCAGGTCTGCTGTACAGTGGCCATTGTCCACGCGCCTCGACTCCACTGGTCAGTGCGCATTCGAACCTGGCAGCCATACACAATAACGTCTCCTACCGCTACTGCAGCTGCTAGCAGCAGCAGTTGTAGTCGCAGTAGTAGTAGTAGTCGTCGTAGTAGTAGTAGTAGTAGGAGGAGGAGGAGGAGGAGGACGAGGAGCAGTAGCAGTAGCAGTAACAGGAGCAGGAGCAGGAGCAGGAGCAGCAGCAGCAGCAGCAGCAGTAGCAGTAGCAGTAGCAGTAGCAGTAGCAGCAGCAGCAGCAGTAGTAGTAGTAGCAGTAGCAGCAGCAGTAGCAGCACTAGCAGCAGCAGCAGCAGCAGCAGTAGCAGCAGGAGGAGGAGTAGTAGTCGTAGTTCTAGTAGTAGTAGTAGTAGTAGTAGTAGTAGTAGTAGTAGTAGTAGTAGTAGTAAAAGTAGTAGTAGTAGTAGTAGTAGTAGTAGTACTAGTAGTAGTAGTTGCAGTAATAGTAGTAGTAATAGTAGTAAGCACACCGAGTGCCAGGGGGCGCCTGGTTTTGTTTCTGTTGTCAAGCTTCTGCTGCGTGTGTCCCGAATCTGGCTTGGAAACGAGTTGCCTCTGCCTCATGATGGGGATGATGATCATCACCATGGTGATCACGATCATGATGATGCTCATCATCATAATCATGATCAGTATCATCGTTACCACCACCATCATCATCATCATTACGTCACACGCTTTTGCGCATGCCTTGCTAGCAGAAGCCTTTGTGTTTCCAAGATCTTATTGTTAAGGTCATCCGCGGTTGGAGTTGACGTTGTTGTTGCTGCTGCTGCTGTTGCTGCTGTTGCTGTTGTTGTTACCTCGGCAGGGGTCAGAGCAGTACATTCTTAGCACCCCGCAAGGCTGTGAACGAGAAGAAACTCGCCGGTAAGCTTGACGAGTCTCACCACACGAAAACTCGCGGAACCAATTGAAGCAACAACAAACTGGCAATATAAAGAAACTGCGAAAATGGCATAACGGCAATCAGGCAATTGCCAGGGTTGTACTTGGTCGGGGTTGGGGTTGGGGTTGTCGTTGTTGTTGTTGTGGTTGTGGTTGTGCTTGTTATGGTTATGGTTGTGGTTGTTGTTGCTGGCTGTTGTTCGTTGCTGTTCGTCGCTGTTCGTTGCTGTTGTTGCTGTTGTTGCTGTTGTTGTTGCTGCTGTTGCTGTTGTTGCTGCTGTTGTTGTTGCTGTTGCTTTTGCTGTTGCTGTTGCTGCTGCTGCTGCTGCTGCGGCTGCTGTTGCTGTTGCTGTTGCTGCTGCTGTTGCTGTTGCTGTTGCTGTTGTTGCTGCTGTTTGTGTTGTGTCGCTGTTGAGTTGCTGTTGCTTTGGTGGTTGTTGTTGTTGTTGGCAGCACGTGCGTCTGCCGCCGTGGAGGGCGGAGCGATTTCGGGGCTGGCATGTGGTAAATTGCGAGTTTGGGCACAGCAATGCTTGGGAAATTAACCTGGGCATGTTTTTTCGGAGCGGTTTTTGCGGTGCTTTCCTCCAAAAACAACATGTTAAAATTTCAGGGCTGCACTGTACACAAAGAAATCTGAACCGTCCATTTCGCATCGGTTTTTGCGGTGCTTTCCCAGAATTTTCGGGCAGCATTGTGCCGACCCTCGACTTTTCGCACATATCAGCTTGGACTTCCGCGTGTATTGGACCGGGGAGGGGGGGGGGATGACGTCAATGCGAATGCAGCTTCTGTGTTGTGTTTCTCTTGTTGTTTTGTGTTTTGTGTATTGGTGGGGAGGGGGGAGATCAATGAACGCAAAACTCAAGCAAAAAACAACTATGGGCAGGGCATTTACGACACTTTGGCAAAAACCACACCAAACACCAAGAACAAAAACTTGGAAAACACACACAATGTGCTTTTTCGCAGCATGTCATGCTGCGAAACACGGCCCTATGCACAAAACTAAAACTCGAGACTTTGAGGCTCTTGACCAAAAAAGCTCCAAAAAAATCCTACGCACCCTCCGCGGCGGCAAACGCACGTGCTGCCTTATTGGTGCTGCTGCTGTTGTTGCTGTAGTTGTTGTTGCTGTTGTTGTTGCTTTTGCTGTTGCTGCTGTTGTTGCTGCTGTTGCTGTTGCTACGGCGGTGGTTGCTGTTGGTAGCAGAAGCATCGCTAGTAGTCTAGCAGTGTTGTACATAAACGTTACTGTACTTGTCAATGCTCTTTTCACTCCTGCGTTGGCATCCAGCATCAGATTCAGGATAGGAGGATTGACGATAACACCCAGAGTTCCCCATCATGCCAGACTTTGTGCCGAGGATATGTTGATGATCCCTTTGACATCGGCATTCCCTGTTCCAGACGGAGGCCAGGCCTGTTGCCGCAAGCATCGCCAATCAAGCCTCGCGATTGAAATTTGCTGGAAGTTGTTTCTGGCATGGAGGGGCTTTCGTGAGCAGTGCCCGTATACTCACCACATATGCTTAGATGCGTCCACCAATGAAACTGCTTGCACCTTTCTGCCGTGATATCTTTCAGAAGCAAACACATTTGCGATCGCCCAGGGCTCCCACGAGCTTTCTTCTGTTTCAGGTGCAGATATGAGGATGGTCATAGTCAGAAAGAGATGTACCCACCCAGCAGACCGGTAACTGTATCGCTTAGTTAATTGCTTTGTGGCAGTCTCCGCTCGGCTGAGAGCTAGCACTCAAAAGCAAATTTTACCTATTAGGAGAGCTGCGCAAGCGTATGTTTGCTCATAGGCTCAGCTGGACTGGATCGTGTTCGGGGACAGTGCTAGCACGTTGGTAGGGCACACATGGACACATGGGCTCAAAACCCCAAAAACGCAAGCAAGCAGGAAGGCAGGAGGCAGCAGACGTGGTAGCTGGAATGAGCAGCAATACTAGTACGGGCACTACTACGCAGGAGCAAGAGCAGCAGCAGGAGCAGGAGCAGCAGACGTTGTTGTCGCCAGCATCGTCGTTGTTGGTGATTACCGTCAAGGTGCTCATCTCGACCTTCATTGTCCAGGGTTTCCTCCCCTGATCAATCCAGCGCCATGACGACAACACCGGTTGACAAAATAGTCGAACACATCCACAAAGCGAAATCAGGTACCAAGGAGAATGATGTTGGCATGAAGTTCAAGAACCACTACATCACAAAGAGCACTAGTCACATCACATTGCTCCTCCGTACCACAGGTGCCGGTGCAATGCAAACATCAGGGCATCTTGAACAGCCCAGGGATATTGCAGTATGAGCGGCAGCAAGATGTTCCTACTAGCTGGCAGGCACTAGCGTTTGGTAGGACCGCAAGTAGCACCAGTCTTGAGCGTGATGCTTCTGCCATGTGTCTGAGAAGGCGTTCCCACCGGCCTGGCTTTGATGAGCAGCTGCATTTGGCAACTAGGCAGCAGACATCCAACCTGCCGGGCGAACCGTGTAGCCATGTGTACATGGCTCTCGTAAGTGCCACGCCAAAAATTGGGTTCCTGCGTGAAGTGGGTTCCTTCAGAGTCGTAACCACCCTTCATGATGCTGCATCAGAGAATATCAGTTTGATTAATTGTCGAAATGTTGTTGCATCAGAATATCGACCTGTATTGTTCCCGCCCTGAGCTGCAGCCGAAGGATGATGGATTTCGTGCTATCCTTCACACGAGGATACCTAGACACAAGGCCATCCTGCCGCCATTATATGCTTCGAGGTCTGCGGTTTCCATGTGTACACTCATGCACATGACGGGAGATTCTTATTTGGATTATTGTGGGCATTAAGGCATAAACTGGGCAACCCCACAAGCGCTTGGGTGCAGACACGATGTGATCCTGTTGCGATTTTTGAGTGTAGTACATCACACGTGAAATGTTGTTTAGCCGGCTCGGGCGCGGCCCCCCCATTGCAGCGGCAATCGCTAGACATGCTCGCTGGATTCGTGCCCTACGCAGGGAATTTGAGGGGTTAAGGGTCTCATTTTAGGATTGAAGTGTCCTGGGATTCTCAGTTTTGGGTTTGAGTTGTTGAGAGTTGAAGGATCAGTGGTGTTTTCTGGCCTCAGGGTTTGGGGCTTGGGGAACACAGGTGGCATCTCAACGGGGAGCCTTTCTGTCACCCTCGCCCGCCATCCCCGACATGGCAAGGCCATGAAAAAGGAAAGACCCTAAACCAAAGAGACTTGTGTCTCAGTAAGCCTGAAGCCCAGTGGTCCAAACATGCGACCAGTTATCATTAGCGTCGCAACATGGTTCATCAAGGTCGTCTTGATTTTCCCTGAACGCTTACTCCACAAACCCTGCCAGGAAGGGTTTCGTGGAGATGCGTCCGTCGCACATAGCGGCCCACTACGTGCCTGGCCTTATGAGACTGGGTGACAGGACTATTGGATTCGATTGCAGCTTCGCTCCTTGGTTTCCCTTGCAGGACGTTGATGGCACGACCCCTACATTCCCTCCTGCAACACCAACATGGTACCGCTACCACCGCGACGACTACAACGACGACTGTCACGACGACAACGGCGACGACGGCTTCTCACCACTGCTATTCCTATGGCAAGTGCCATTGTCTCGGTTAGCACTACTACTGCCGCTACTACCACGACTGCGACTTCTACTCCTCCTGCTGCTGCCACTGCTACTGATACTGCTACCGCTACCGCTACTGCTACTCCTACTCGTACTCCTGCTCCTACTCCTACTACTACTCCTACCACCACCACCACCACGACTACTACTACTACTACTGCTACTACTACTACAACTACTAGAACTAGTACTAGTACTACCACTAGTACTACTAGTACTACCACTACCAAAAACACCACCGCCACCGCCACCGCCACTGCCACTACCACTACCACTACCACTACCACCACCACAACTATAAAAACAACTACTACTACTACTACGACTATAAGTACCACTACCACTACCACTAGGACGACGACGACGACTACTACTACTACTACTACTACTAGTACTATTACTAGTACTATTACTATTGCCATTACTATTACTATTGCTATTACTACTACTGCTACTACTACTACTACTACTACTACTACTACCGACTTCTCCTGCTCCTGCGTACTTTTACGAACTTCAAAACATCAGCAACAGTTGCCAACTACCTACTGCGTACTACCAACAACCAGCTACTGGACCAACTACCTACTGACTACTGCCTGCTCCCTCCCACTGCTACCACCATGGCCGCTACCACTACCACTGCGAGTGGTATTCCAGCCAAAAGAGTTCGGCAACCGGCCCAGACCTGTGCAGGCCAAGACATGGCTCTTGCCCGACGCCGCTGAGACAAGCCTAATCATGCCATGTTGACCATGCTCATAGTTGCCTTTGGCGGCAGAGTTAGAGTTGAGGGCAGGGTTTGCACGATTGCAATGTCAGGACCAGGTTGTATCTTGTTATGTGAGGTACATTTGGTTTTCCAGACTTGCTTTGCCTCTTCAGCAGGAACAGCCCGCATGCACGAGTCGTGCCAATGTTTGCATGGTATTGTGAGCGGCGCATAACATGAGGGCCTCCAGCGAAGAAGTTCGTAGGTCTGGATTACTTCTGACGTCATGGTGGCTTGATCGTATCCGCAGTTCACGATGCGCATCAATGCGCAGATTGGGTTGATGGTCGGCATTCGCACCGGAGCGTTGTCAATCCATAGGACCTTAAACTGAGACTGGGAACCGAATGGCCTGCAGGACAGATGTGTTGCAAGTGTGTCTGGTAGCTCTGTTGTCACCGGCGCTTGAGAAACAGCTTCAGGTATGCTTCATCGCGTTGGACCTGCTGTCTGTGCTAGTCGTCTCGCCCAACCTGGAATTCTTGCCGCTCGCCAGCGACAGAGCGTCGTGGCGAGGTTGAGGATTATATAGATTGTGGATACAGCGGTCTGCAAGGTGCAGGGTATCGCTGAGGCAAGTCACGCATGCACTCGGGCATCTCTGCTTTCGGTCGTTCCGGTTAGCCTCGAACCTTCGCAACCCAAGAGAATCGACCGCGACCATGACCCAATAATTTCAGACGGTCCTGTATTTCTCCTGACCGCATATTGCGAGATTTTCAAGCCATCCGCGACAATATCCGTTCTGCTATCATCAAGCGATCAATGTTGCCGATTCTTTCCAAGAGGCACGTACTCATGACGAGACTTGGTCGCCTTCCACTTGTGCGTCAGTTGTGTGCGCCCGTGAATTTCAATTTCCCAGAACCTTGATTTCTCAGATCTGAGGACACTGCTACGGTTGATCCGCAACCTGCGGATCCTAAGGCTCTTCAAGATGACAAGCAGGCGGAAATACTCAACATCCCTCCAACCTTCAACAACGGCCAACATCCTTGAATATTTCAGTTCTGTTGTGAGAGCGCGGGCATGGCTCCACTCGCATGCAATGCGAAAGCAGTTGAAGAGATCTGATACTATGAACACTGGTATCAAAGTCTTGTCACATGTTAGTTCATGTATTCACATTTTTGTATGTATGGCTGTACCAGTAACGGTATATCTGTCTAGGTATGTGTACATGTTTGTGTCCATGTACGGGGACATGGATATGGGCATGTCTTGTATATGTATGTGTGCATGCATGCGTGCATGCATACATACATACAGTTCCATCCAATACATGCAGTACGAAAGTCAAATACAACATATACAATACATTACATGCCTGACGTGTATATGGGCACTACAATGTATGTATATATGCATGCACGTATGTCTGTCTGTATGTATGGATTACGGTCGGCTGTAATGGTTGATTGTACGGCGTAGTGCTGTATTGTGTTGTGGTCTATCGTGTGTTGTATGTATCGTGTGTAGCAATGTAGCGTACGTATTGTATTATACTGTATTGCACCTTGCTGTGCTGTGTTGAGTTCCGTTGTACTGTATGGTACAGTGCCGTACACGTGTAGATGGCAAAGCGGCTTCGAGGGAAGGAAGAGCTCGTGACTCAGACCCCTACAAATCGGCCACGACTTACGGCTGTCGCGTCCGGCTCGGACTGCAGTGTTCCTCTATACGTGCATGACCGCCAGGCTGGCCGTCTTGAAAGAGACCATGATGAGCTTCGATTCACGTCTCGAGTTCAGCTCTGTCTATTTGGTGCCTTGGTCCGCAGTGCGCTACAAGAGTAACGTGAGCGGTGGGAAAAGGGCGGACGCTGTGCTCTGGACCCTACAACCACATTGCCTGTAATCTGCCCAATCCCCCGACATGCTTTTTTTGCTCCTGCCGATGCTGTTTCTGCAGTCCTGATTGAATTTGTACCGAAGCTTTCAATCGCTTTCTGTGTTCGCACGTTGATGATTGAGATTTACTTCGGAAGACATTGGAAAGCAACACTAGCTCGCACAACGCAGTCGTTGAGATGCACTCGCAAAGCAAAAGAGCCTTGTCGACAGCAGACACATTTCTACAAACATTTCTACACCACGATGTTGTCGGGAAAGCGTGTAGGTATGAACAGACAAGTTATGCGTTTTGAGAACCGCTTTACTTTCCGAAAACATCGTTATCTTGTCCTGACTACATGAACAATGGGTGGCGAGCGTGCTTAAAGCACGAGGCCCTGAGACTGTATTGCAGTTGTTAAAAGGGGGGATAGAGTTGTGGCAAAGTAATGCTGCTGTGTGCTCAAGGCGAGGCTTCAGCACATGATGCAACACAACCCGCAGAAAGTTGCACACCAACCCTCGCGTTTGATTCAAGCGCCTGGGATTGGGGTTTGGTGCTGCTGTCTCCTATCCAGAAGTGATGGAAGAGCTCCTCAATCCATGCTCGCAAAAATCGACAAGGGGTCGTCCGGGCCATGATTCGATGAGATTTCCTGCAGCATAGGCTTTGAGCTGCTGTGCGGGGAGGTGGCTGGAGGCATCACAGCCACCGTCAGCTAGTCAAACGATCTCGCACGAAGTCAACTTGCGTGGAAGCCGGTTCTCAAGGAGGGCATCCCATCTTTAGATGTTATTGACCGTTCAAATGCGAAATGCTGTTAGGAACAGCATGCTTCAGCATATCGGAGCAAACACCTCGAGGTATCAGCTGCCGCCTTCCAAAGGTACTGTGTGAGGTAACTCAGTACTGTAACGATCTTCGACTAGCCACCGTGGTCGTGGAGGATAAGCCTATTGGAGAACGATGCTCCTGTTTGTGCTCCCAATTGCTGCGGCAGTGTGCGAAACAGCCACCAATTAGCATCGCCGTCGGGGAATGGGCAAGTGTAGGCAGCGAATGCAAAGACAGTTCCTGCCTCCGAGGAGACCATGGTGTTCCTGGGCAGCAGTAGAGGTGCATGAACCAGCACCAGGGATCCCATGGCTCGCGAAGCTGGCGCTTCATGAGCCTGACAATCTCCATACAAGAACCGCTGGATAGGGTAGGCGAATCGTCGAAGCCGTCCCTGAACCGGGTGCTGGCACTGGATTAGTGAAGATAGTCAAGTGAAGTAGCAACAGCTGCCCTGCCGAGCCCAGAATTGTGGTTTTGCAGCAGGCAGCCTTGAACTTGTGCCCCCTTTCCTGGCTTCGGGACCCTGCCGAAGAGAAGCGAACTTCCGATGCAACCAAGGACCGTGCTCAAGCAGCTTGCTGGGGACTCAACAGCAAGGGATGCCGCGGTAGAGTAAGAACGATGACGCGCATTTCTGGTCGTGGAGATAGCAGCCACTTCCCATGCCAGCTCCAGGCTCCCATTCTGAAAATTTCAACGATGCCTTCAGGCAATCATCGCCATGCTTTGCCACGTTATGGGCTGCGCCTGGTATGCTCTCGGAGCCTTGACGGGCTTGAGTTTTCGTGACGTAGCTTTGCTCGGGGATGAGAAGTAAGCAACTTACGGGTTTCGGGGTGCTGGGCGCTGGCATCGAAGTGTGATGTTCTACCAACGGCTTTGACGTGCAACCGTGGTTTGCAAACGCCTCATCCGGAGAGCCATGCGGACTTTCGCAAGCGCAGGAACGGTCATGTCTCTGGGTCGGACGTGGGCGCCTGCTTTTGCAAGAGGGTTAGGGGCTAGAGTCGGAATTCGGAACGTGAGAACTGGAGGTATGTCGGGGGGGTGGTGGCCGCCAGTGGTGAACTTTACGAAGCATTTTTTGAGCTGGAGTACGTTCGTCTCAGGAGGCCTTGTGGTGTGTGGGACATTGCTACAAATTCTCATGCCCGAATTTCATTTCCAATACGGGTTCCTCACTCTCAGGGTTCGCCTGGACACAAGCTTGACGAGTCGCATGCACAGTCTTTTGTCACATCATCATTGAGGTTCAGCTGCACGAAGCGTGGCATGAAACGGTCACAGAGTCTGCTGACTGGGTGTGCCTCGCCAGCATTCTGAAGTGCACGCCCCTGGCTAGCAGTCCGACGTCCTACTTGCTGCGACCATTGCTGCTACCACCCCAGTACAATTACAACTGCAAGAGCAATGAATCTACCACTACTACTACGACGACGACTATTGCAACTACTACACCACGTCCACACCACCACTAAGACGACGACAACTACTACTCCTACTACTCCCATTGCTGCTACTGATACTGCTACTGATATCGATACTACTACTACTACTACTACTACTACGACTACTACTACTACTACTACTACTCTTGCTGCTACTACTACTACTACTCCTACTCCTACTGCTCCTGCTCCTGCTGCCGCTGCTGCTGCTACTGCTGGTGCTACTACCAAGACCGCGACCACGACGATGACTACTCGACCGCGACGACGACGATGACGACGCCTACTACTACTCCTGCTACTGCCGCGACTACCACTGCTGCTGTTGCTGTTGCTGCCGCTGCTGCTACCACTACGACGACGACTCCACTTTTACTACTGCTGCTACTACTACTGCTACTACTACTTCTTCTTCTGCTACTACTGCAACTACTACTACTATCACTACTACTACTACTACTACTACTACTACTGCTACTGCTACTACTACTACTACTACTGCTGCTACTGCTACTGCTACTGCTGCTAAGTCTGCTAGTACTACCACTACTACTACTACTACTACTACTACTTCTACTACTTCTTCTACTACTACTTCTACTTCTACTACTACGACTACGACTGGTCATCCTGCGGCTGTAACACAATAGAGTTCTAGTAGCCCTACTCCTACTACTTTTATTGCGACTATGACTACTACGTATTCTATTGTTGACGTTGCTGTTGCTGCTGCAGCTGATGCTTCTTCGATTGGCATGGTACTCATATTACTGCGGTTTTATACATGGGCTGCTAGTTTTTATGATTATGCAGGAGGGTTCTTCCATCTGAGAATGTGACGCATGGCCACGGCCGGGAGCAAGTCCCTCTTGGGTGGTTCGTTGAAGCGTCTCATGGGCCTGAGGTATATGTATGTCACTTCTATGCACTGGGTCTTGGCCTGAGCTTTTTTTGCTTGCAGGCTAAGAAAGTTGCAAGCTGCTAGTAGCTCGTTGGAGAGGGCCTGCACATCTCAGGCGTTGACGCAGTTCACTCCCTCATCGATGGATGTTGCTGCTTTGTTGCAAACATGCTGTCTTTTCGCTGAAGATGCCATGACAATGTGCAGAAGGGGTTTTCGATCCCGTCTCTGGAGTGATCTCTGACTGCGAATCATGCGACTCCTAACTTGATGGTTTGTTGACTGGAATCTAGGACCTTGGAAATGTCAATGCATTCAGTAGGTGTGCTCGTACTGCCATATTATGTTGTTTCAAGCCCGATCTGGTATCTCGATGGATGGAACGGGCGGAGACGGCTCGGTGAAACAATGACATATGGGCAGATGCATAGACGGAGATGCTGAATCCAAATCGTCCAGCCCTGTCTGTCTTTCAAACGCAAACCACAACCATCGAAAGACTGCGTGCTGATTGCGAGGTCGCCGTGAACACCGTCGAGCGGGGCTTCTCTTTGGTGGTGACTCTTTTCGGCGGCTTGCACAGCTACATTTTTTCTTTGTACCTTCTGCTTCTACTAGTGAGTTGGAGGTTGAATGTGTGCGTTACGCAGTTTGTGGTGGTCTATAACAGGGGTCTATTTCATGAAAACTTCAGGGTGGGGCAACGCCCTTTCAGTATGCCCTAACCCATCATCATATACTGATAATGTTACAGCTGTAGTACGATGTGGTGCATAGTATATGACACGGTATGATATCATCCGGTATGACATTTTGATGTGATATGACATGGTATGGGTTCAAGCGTCCTTGATCCGAGGTCTGATTGTTTTCAGTCTCTTCATCGGGTCGATCAACCAGTCGCTCGCGAAGCTGAGGCTTGCTAAGTTGAGCTGGGGGTTTTTGCCGTCCTCTGGTATTCAGAATATAACATAATGTTTGATATAATGTGCAATGTTATATAAGTTGTATCAGGCATAATATACATATATATATATATGTATATGTATGGTACACTCCCCCTATTCCCTGGTCCAGGATCCCCCCCCCCCACGTGCGGTGGGGTGTGGGATCCCTCTTCCCCCTGTGGGGTGGTTGTGGGGTTTTGGGGTTTAGGGTTTAGCTTAAGCTTTTGAGTTTTGGGTCTAG
>BGNK01001183.1:357-127436 GCA_003297005.1 Symbiodinium sp. clade A Y106 | reverse complement strand
TCTAAGACAAGCGGGGGGCTTGGGGGGGGGGGGGCAGCCCCCCCCCCTTTGCAAACCTTGCAACTCATTCATGATAGATTGTCTTGTCTTCGCTTTTAACCCCCCTAAAACGTTTGCATAATTGCCTGTCTTCGCAGTAGTAGAAGTAGAAAAGGTAGAAGAAGTACTAGTAGCAGTAGCAGTAGCAGTAGCAGTAGTAGTAGTAGTAGTAGTTGTAGTAGCCTCCCCACTTGCAAACCCTCCAAATCATTCATGATAGGTTGTATTTTCTTTGCTTTTAGCTCCCTAAAGCGTTTGCATGAGGTTTTGTCCTTCTTGTGCGCTGGCGAACACNGTAATAGTAGTAGTTAGTAGTAGTAGTAGTAGTAGTAGTAGTAGTAGTAGTAGTAGTAGTAATAGTAGTAGTAGTAGTTAGTAGTTAGTAGTTAGTAGTTAATAGTTAATAGTTAATAGTTAACAGTTAAGAGTTAACAGTTAATAGTTAATAGTTAATGGTTAATAGTTAACAGTTAACAGTTAACAGTTAATAGTTAATAGTTAACAGTTAATAGTTAATAGTTGATAGTAGTAGTAGTAGCAGTAGTCGTAGTAGTAGCAGTAGTAGTCGTAGTAGTCGTAGTAGCCCCTTAAAGCGTTCGCAGGTGGCTCTCTCCTTTTGTGCGTTGGCGAACACGTTTTTCTTTCTTTCTTTGCGGCTTTAGTCTAAGAAAAGCGGGGGGGTTGGGGGGGGCGCAGCCCCCCCCATTTGCAAACCTTGCAACTCATTCCTGATAGATTGCCTGCCTTCGCAGTAGTAGAAGTAGAAAAGGTAGAAGAAGTACTAGTAGCAGTAGTAGCAGTAGCAGTAGTAGTAGTAGTAGTGGTAGTAGTTGTAGTAGCTTCCCCACTTGCAAACCCTCCAAATCATTCATGATAGGTTGTATTTTCTTTGCTTTTAGCTCCCTAAAGCGTTTGCATGAGGTTTACAGGAAGAACACGCGACCGCTTGTGCAAAAATAACATTTCTCTGCGGCTTAAGAGAGCAGGGAGTTTAGTTCCAAGTGCTTTGACACCTTTAATACGTCTGGCTTTCGCTTTCAAAAACCATTTCATTTATGATTATTCTTATTTTTCATTATTTTTCACTTTTAGACCCCCTAAAGCGTTTTCGTGTGGATCTCTCCGAGACGTTTCTATTCATTTTTTTCGCGGCATTTAGGGTTTTACACCGCTTCAAGCGTTCGCATGTGGCTCTCTCCTTTTTGTGTGTTGGCGAACACGTTTTTCTTTCTTTCTTTGCGGCTTAAGACCGCAGGGAGNCTCTCTCCTTTTTGTGTGTTGGCGAACACGTTTTTCTTTCTTTCTTTGCGGCTTAGGACCGCAGGGAGTTTAGTCTAAGACAACCGGGGGGGTTGGGGGGGGGCGCAGCCCCCCCCCCATTCGCAAACCTTGCAACTCATTCATGATAGATTGTCTTTTCTTCGCTTTTAACCCCCCCTAAAGCGTTTGCATGTGGCTCTCTCCTTTTTGTGTGTTGGCGAACACGTTTTTCTTTTTTTCTTTGCCGCTTAAGACCGCGGGGAGTTTAGTCTAAGAAAAGCGGGGGGGTTGGGGGGGGCGCAGCCCCCCCCATTTGCAAACCTTGCAACGCATTCCTAATAGACTGCCTGTCTTCGCAGTAGTAGAAGTAGAAAAGGTAAAAGAAGTACTTGTAGCAGTAGTCGTAGTAGTAGTAGTAGTACCCCTACTTGCAAACCCTCCAAATCATTCATGATAGGTAGTTTTTCTTTGTCTTTAACTCCCTAAAGCGTTTGCATGAGGTTTCGTCCTTCTTGTGCGCTGGCGAACACGTTTTTATTCATTTCTCTGCGGCTGAAGAGAGCGGGGAGTTTAGTTTCAAGTGCTTTGACATTCATTTCTCTGCGGCTTAAGAGAGCGGGGAGTTTAGTTTCCAGCGCTTTGACACCTTCAATGCGTCTGGCTTTCGCTTTCAAAAAAACATTTCATTTATGATTTTTCTTATTCTTCATTATTTTTCACTTTTAGCCCCCCTAAAACGTTTTCGTGTGGATCTCTCCTTTATGTGTGATGGAGACGTTTCTATTCATTTTTTTCGCGGCATTTAGGGTTTACGCCGCTTCAAGCGTTCGCATGTGGCTCTCTCCTTTTTGTGTGTNCGTTTTCGTGTGGATCTCTCCTTTATGTGTGATGGAGACGTTTCTATTCATTTTTTTCGCGGCATTTAGGGTTTACGCCGCTTCAAGCGTTCGCATGTGGCTCTCTCCTTTTTGTGTGTTGGCGAACACGTTTTTCTTTCTTTGCGGCTTAAGACCGCAGGCGGGGGGTTGGGGGGGGCGCAGCCCCCCCCATTTGCAAACCTTGCAACTCATTCATCATAGATTGTCTTTCCTTGGCTTTTAACCCCCCTAAAGCGTTTGCATATGGCTCTGTCTGCTTGTGTGTTGGCGAACACGTAAAAAGAAGCAAGCGGAAAGTCTTCACGGTTTCGTTCCGCCGCTCTCCCAGTCCTCAACAACAACCCCCCCATCCACGTCACTGCTGCAGTTCGAAAGGCCCATTGCACTGAAAAAGAAAAGCTGCGGACCATTTCCGAGCCTGTATCCTAAACCCTGAAACAAGCCCTAAACCCATAACATTGAAGCAAGAACATATGACCCCCTCCCACCCTCTCCCTCACCTCTCCCCCTCCCCTCCTCGCTCTCCCTCTCCCATGAAGAGCCAGAGCCAGGTCATTGAGGGCTTCTTTCCGGGGATCTCCACGGCGGAAGTCGACGTCCTGGCAGCGGACACCTTGGGCTTAGCGGTGTGGCCCCAAAACCTCGAAAGAACCAAAATTCTAGACCCTACAAACCCTAAAACTCTAAACCCTCAACCCTAGACCCTGAAACCTAAAACTCCCAACCCTCAAGCCCTAAAACCCGGAAGACCATAGCCTAGGGCGCCTTTGGGAAATGAGGTTCTGAAGTTTCGTTTCACTTGACCGTGGGTCGAGGATTTTCTGGTACTAGAATTCTTGTACTAGAAGGTAGGCAGGTAATTAGGGTAGGTAGGTACTTAGGACATAGGTACTTAGGTAGGTACGGTTTAGGGTTGAGGGTTGAGGGGAGGGTTTTAGAGTTTGACGAGGTAGGTGGGTAGGTAGGTAGGGTGCCGACCATACCATTTCGGGAAGCGGAGGGCCTGAAAACAAACCGCAAGCCTACAACCGGAATCCCTAAACCGTAAACCCTAAACCTTAAGCCTTAAACCCTAAACCGTCGAATCTCGAAATCCCAGACCATTACACCCAAACCCTGAAACCCCAAAACCCAAAACATCCCAAACTCCAAACCCCTCCCACTGAATGTCTGACCCGCACAGGAGACCTGTGCATACATGTCTCAGAAGCATCCCGACTTTTCGGTCTTGGCTGCACGTATCGCCATTTCGAATCTGACCCTTGGCCGTTTAGTGGTTTGGGGTGTAGGGTTTTGGGGTTTAGGGCTTTCAAGCAGATTTCTTTTCAGAGTGCTTATGAAGGCTTAGGGTTTCACAATGCTCTAAATGTGCTTTGCTTCTAGGATTTATGGGTGTATAAGGGTTTGGGTTGGGCTTTACAAGGGTTTTAGGAAGGTTTCCAACATTCTGCAACAGTTCCGGGAAGGAAGTATCTGGGTTCGAAAAAGGCTCGACAAGGTTGCTGCCATATTTTCCTTAGGTCTGGTTTCCGCAGCCTCCAGACATACACACAGAGATTGTAAACCCTAACATTCCTTTCGAAGAAATCAGCTCAGCGTTTGTGGGATGGGCATCTCGGATGTGGGTTTGCATATCGGTGGTTCATACCTATAGTCTCCATTGTAGTCCCTGTTTTGGGTTAACCAATTTTATGGTTAGGATCCAAAAATAGAGATTTGGTTAACCAAAAAAGGAACTACAATGGAGACTCTAGGTATTATGCTTTTCACGAAGATATTGGGAAGAAACACGAAGCATCGCAACCTCTATGAGCCCTAAACCCTTTAATCCCAAGCCCTACAAACACCACACCCTATGCCCTCCTGAACCCGACTCAGGTTTTTGATGTGTTTGATGACGCCTTATGTATACGTGTATACGTGTGTTAGGACGATAGGGGCCGGTAAAGCTACTAGTGCGTCTGGCCACGTTTTCTTGCGCACATACATGGAGCAAGAAGCGATTGAGGCCGTGGAGGGTGTCGAGATTGAGTTGTTATTCTTGGCGTTCTGGGGGTCAGGTTCAGGCTTAGACGTGTGTCGGGTGTAGGGGTTCAGGGTTGGTTTTCCGGCTTTACAGCAGGAGAGTTTAAACACATTAGACTGTACGCGAGTAGTCGGAGTTGTGAACTGTTCAAAAGGTTGCTGCCAAATCAGTGTTTTAATGAACTGAGGTGTTAGGGTTTATGTAGGGTTTAGGAACTCAAAACTTTCGCCTAGACTCGAAGAGGAGCTGAACAGGGTAGTGGGCAGGGAGTCGAAGCTCTTCTGACGGGGTTTTGAAGGCTTAGGGACCGGCGCCTTGGCATCCTCAAAGCGATCTACTATAGTGCCTAGATAATTACCAATACTATTTTGGGGGTTCCTTATTGTAGTTGTAATATAATGGGCCCCAAAACCCTATTCTAATTATTAAGGCCTCTAGATTACACCACCGAGAAGCTCAGTCACCCATAGAATGGGTTGCAGTAAGGCGCGGGTAGCGGGGTTCAAGATACTGTGGATCCTCAGCAAAGCTTCGGCTTTACGAGGCATAAGAACACCTCAGCCTCGTTCTACGAAACTTGCAAGATCTTGCATGAGCCTCTTGCCGGCATTTCGTGTGGTTGTGGCAAAGCTGCCAGCTCATAAACCTTAAGCCCCTAAACATGAAACTTCAACCCCTAAGCTTCTAAACCCCTACAACCCTAAACCTAGACCTTGTACTAATTACATTACTACACAGTCGCGTTCAGTGCCGGTCTGCAGCGTGGTTCTGTCGCTTTATGCATTCCAGTCCTTGTCCTCCTGAAGTACGGACAACTGCGCAGCTTAAACACCGAAGGTGGACCTCAATTAAACTCCGTTCTAGTGAAGGATTTGACCCATCCCGCGCTGACACTACATTCCTCAACTCGACTTTGCAGCACCAACCATGCAGTGGGACATAACCCTAGCTGAGGGGCAGGCATTTGGGAACTCCCATACCGAAGCACGCAGTTACGTGCAGGGCAAGTCTTACAGGAGGTCTCGGGTCAGAGTGACAGATGGCAAGCTCGAACCTGGCTTCTGAGAGTCTGAGCGTTATGACCCCCTAAATGCCAGAGCCTAAACCCGAACCTCAACCTAGACCCCCAACTACCCTCTATTATTCCCTAAATACCCACTATTAAGGACCATAAGGGCTCCATTCAAGGGCCCTTGGGGGGTCCTGGAATGCAAGCCACCGGGGCTGCCACCAGGTTTGCCCGAGAAGCCAACTGCTCTCATCTCGGAGTACACGCAGCGTCAAACGGCCAACACAACGAAATCCCGAATTCAAAAAAAGCTGAGAACCTAGAACCTGGAAGCCCAATCCCATAAGCTCTATGTCCAGAAAACGTGGAACGTTAAGGCTGAACTCCGAATTTCTATTTGTGTTAAAGCCTTAACCCGTAAATGCTGACCCCTAAACCTGTCAACCCTTTTCTTAATCCCTAAACCCTGAGGCCTTAAACTTAAACCTTATACCTATAGTCTCCATTGTAGTTCCTTTTTTAGTTAACCAAAATCTCTATTTTAGGATCCTAACCATAAAATTAGTTAACCAAAAAAAGGAACTACAATGGAGACTATAGGTACGCTCTTCCAGCCAGAAAGCCAACAGCCAAGGTACCGCGATCTGCAGGGCAGGTCTGCGTCTCTTCTCGCCCAGGACGTGTGGGAGTTCATCGCAGCGACCCCCGGAGACAATCTCAGAGTAGGGTTCATAACGAGAAGTTCATGGCGGATTTCCTGAACACCAAATACCCTCAAATAACCTACGTGTTCAAAAGCGTGTACTTCAAGGAATCAAAGCATCCTACAGAGCCCCATGCAAAGGCAGGTTCTTTAGGGTGCAGACATGGCAAGTGTCAGCATGCCTTATAATAAGGTTCCTTTAAAGGGTACTATAGGGTTCTCTATAAAAGGGCTCCTTTAAAAGGTACTCTAGGGTTGTTGCAAGGGCTACTATAGGGTTCTATAACGGGGTCAACGGAGTTCCTTCACAGGGTGCTATAGGGTTCTATGTTATCCTGGAGCCAAGAGCGCCTGAGCTTTCCCCCCGAAAACTTCTTCAGCTTCTACCAACAACAATTTAGGTCTAGATACGTGAGTCATAAGTGTATGACCTGGAGCCCCAAACCATGAATGCATACATTGATATATGCCAAAAAACATATATATATATATATGTATATATATATATGCATGAACCAATATATACACAGAATATTTTACATACATATGCAGCGTATACAGACATTAGTGTATATATGTATATGTGTGTGCGTGACACACATCTCGATGCATGCTTGTATGTATGTATGTATGTATGTAAGTGAGACTTACACAATAGGTGTGTTTAATGTCCTGTCACAGATATACACGAACAAGTAGATCAATTCGTATAGATGCCGATATATATATATATATACATATGTATGTATAGGTGTGCGCATGTGCGTGTGTTTGTGTGAGCAAAAGCCTATGTTCAGGAACGCAGAGGCTCTGGACCAGGCCATTGACTATAAGCGCGACCTCGGGTATGAGCCTCGCAAGAAGAAATGCTTCGGGATGGCTTCATTATATGTAGAGCAGTGCATGCATATACGTGTGTATATTGTTGAACACATATGTATATGTATACATACATTGTATGTAGAGAGAGATTCACTCAATAATCTATCTGTCTGCCTATCTATCTGTCTCTCTGTCTATCCGTCCGTCTGTCTGTCTGTCTGTATGTCTGTCTGTCTGTCTGTCGGTCATCTATCTACCTCTCTCTCTCTCTCGTGATTACACTGCCATTCCATTTTTGCAAAAGAACTATTTGAAGCTTGAGTTGTTTGGGTTGGATCTGGGATAGCTCGGGTTGAGCGTGGGGTTTAGGCTTTTGCTTTGGCCTTGTCGAGGCATTCAGCTGCTAGAGTGCTGAGTTTCAGGGGCGTGGGTGCGAAGCAATATTGATGTTCAATTGTGTATGCGCAGATTCATTACAGTGCCTGGAGGAATTCATGGGCGTATAGGGTCTGAGGAGCATGTTGGCCACCGCATAAAGTGCAAGGTGGCAAGCTATGTCGATGGCAAAACTCACAGGACAAAGGAATTTCGGGCTGCGGTCTGTCTATGGCAGCCCTAAACTCCTAAACCTCCTGCACCCCTGTCCCTTCCTGTTGCGTGCTCCAGCTGTGCCGGCGAGGGCATTTCCCTCTCCGGCTGATAGGGAGACTTTTCGTCAACATGGTTACATGTTGCAATAAATGAGTGCCCACAGGTTAAGTTTAAGGCCAATACGAGGTAGCATCCGTGTTCAAACGTGCTGAAGATACTCCTACTCCTGCAACTACCACGGCAACTGACTAAAACTG
Organism: Symbiodinium sp. clade A Y106; assembly: GCA_003297005.1. Taxonomy (NCBI): domain Eukaryota; class Dinophyceae; order Suessiales; family Symbiodiniaceae; genus Symbiodinium; species Symbiodinium sp. clade A. Next base: position 119,851 of record BGNK01001183.1, on the reverse strand, counting down.
CGACGATGAAGGCGACGACTACTCCTGCTCCTGCTCCTTGCTCCTTGCTCCTTGCTCCTTGCTCCTTGCTGCTGCTACTACTACCACCACTACTACTACTACTATTACTACTACTACTACTACTACACTACTGATACTACTACTGCTGCTTCTACTTCCACTTCTGCGTCTTATTCTACTTTGCGGCTGCTGCTGCTGCTGGTGCTGCTGCTGCTGCTGCTGCTGCTGCTCCTGCTGCTGCTGCTGCTGCTACCGCTACGCGTCTCGACCGCAGCAGCACAAGTATGGCCAACATCAAGAACACCACACCGCATCACACACAGATGGGGTGGGGGTAAAGAGAGGCTTGCACTTTAAGCCATTGTGACACGAAGCCCTAAAAACCCCAAGCCCCCTGGTTGAAGCGCCCTTCCGAGGATTACTTCGGTTTCAAGACCCTGGAGAAGTCTTACCTGCTGAGGTGGTTGGGCCTTGTTTTGGGGGCTAGGGACCCCTACGTTGTCTTCGGGTTTTAGGGGTTAGGATTTAGGAGTGTAGGGGTTTAGGGTTTAGGACTTCAGAAGTAAGGGCTTCAGGGATTTAGGTCTGAATTAGTGGTTTTGGTGTATAGACATTTAGCGCTAGGGCTTGCAGTGTGCGGGAAGCTCTTGCCCGACTGAAAGGATAGACCACTTCGTGAGAAGTACAAAGCTTCGTAAGAGGGAATCTGAGCGCAAGTGTGCGCAACACAGTTTCGAGTTTAGGGTTCTTCAATGACCTCGAGCCCAGAATTAGAATGCTTTGAATGAGCCAGGATTCAACATGGAGTCGAGGGGTCATTCAGGCTGTGATTCTTTGGGTCAGCAATACAAAGCTTAGGGTCGGGACAAAGGTTCAGGGCTAGGGCGGTCCATTTCCTTGCCTCGGCAGATCGCAGTAACGGCATCAGGAAGCTGAGAAATGGCTTCCGATTCGGAGGTCACATTCGTGCTTTTATCAATATCTTGGATGGGCTGGTGATGGTACGAAGCTAAACCCTCTATCCCGAGCACTTCTGCACCGTGAGCCCTAACTCCTACTAAGCCTTCTTGGCGTCGGGGTATCCCAATCTCCGCGCACAACGGGTCTGAGTACCCTGAAGGGCAAAGTATGCATTTGCAGCATTCACCCATGCCAGACTCAATGTACTCCGCCCGCACAAGACTCAAGCCTATATGCTGAGACATCCTGAACCTAAACCCCACAACTCCTAAACTCTTAAGCTCTATAAGCCCGTAAGCCCTCCGCCCCTGAACCTCTAGCCCCTCAAGTTCTGAAGTTGAGACGGACAGGGTCCACAACAAGATCGTGGAGCGTCCGCAGCATCTCATTATGCGTGCCGCCTGCGGCATTCACTGTGGAGACCTGCAGGCATCGCGGCAGGAGTTTCAACTTGTGAGTTTGAGGCTGTCGAGCTTAAGGTGTTATAGTTTCAGGGGTTGGGATCTGAGGCTAAGGCGTACTGGTTTCGGTTTAGAATGGCTAGTTTCCGGAGTTCTAGCTGAAGTTCCGCGATTCCGGGTTGCCTCTAGTGTTTTAGGCGGGGTGGAGGACATGAAGTTTAGGATTCATCGGGCAGCCTGCCACGGAAGTGAGAACAGATTTTCTGGGTGAGCACGTCAGTTAATTGCGGTCCACACATCACAAAAAAGAAGCAGAGGGGATCGACGCGTTAGGGTTTTTAGGGCCTGCATGGCATGATGATTTTGCTCCTGAGGGTTTGATTATGTCCCCACGTTTTTTTTACAAGTCTTTGCTATGTGATTTTATGGCTCCGTAAGGTGTTAGGATTGGGAGTGTTGGCTTCATGGTTGAAGGCTCTCAAATACAGGATGTAGGGTTTATAGGGTTTAGATAAAGTGTCATACGAACCTGTAACATCCTCTAGACTCCCGCCAGATAAAGTTACTGTAAGATACGGCGTATCGACCTGGAGCGGAGCGCACACTGGCTCGAACCTCTGTCCTCACCTCCCCCTTGCCCTTCCTGGCTCAACATTCCCCAACACAGAACAAACCTTCCATTAAACTCTGTACTCAAACCCTGTTATCAATGTAGACCTTGAACCACAAAACTCTCAATGTAAAGCCATCCTTAGGGGTGCAAGTACCCAGATAGTCTATACTTTGGCCCCAAAGTACCTACGTAGGGACTACTTCAAGGCCAAAGTATATACTAATTGTGCACATGGACCCTTAGGGCATTAAAGCTTCAACCCCAAAAGCCCTCGCAGAGCAGGCTGCCCTGGAGACGTACGACCTTATGTCACGCAAGTTCTTTACTCACGCCACTCCGACGCTGTCCCTGGTCGCGACAGCGACAGAGTTGTTGATGCTTTCGGTTTTTCAGATGCTGTAGGAGCCTAAATAATTGCCAATGCTATTTTGGTGGGTTCCTTAATATAGCTATAGTATAAAAGACCCCCAAACGTTATGCCAAATAATTATTGAGGCCCCTATATTGACCCCGTAGTTCTCCTAACCCCCCCGAAACTGTGTAATCCCAAGCCCTACACCGCTTTATCGTCGGACGGTCGGGCCCATAGACTTCGGGTCCCGCTACCAAGACCCGGTGCACGTAAGATTGACTCAATCCGAAACTGTTGTCCGAAATTCTCGTGCTGTTCCAAGCTTCGACGATGTCACTTGTCATGGGCATGATCTTACCTTTGGTTAGTAGGGAATGGAGGAATGGGGTACAATTATAACTACTATTACTACCATGCTTCCATTTCCTACTAACCAAAGGTAGGTGATTCGGGCTCGGACCCAAAATCACAGGGACCCTTAGGGGGGTAGGGGGGAGGGGGGTAAGGGGCCTTAACACCTATAATAAGGACTTAATAAGGCCTATTTGAGGAAGTATAGTCCCCTACCCCCCTACCCCCTACCCCCCTAAGGGTCCCTATGACAAAATCATCACCATTGTCGTTCGACCCTGGAGCCTCCAAAACGGCACGGAAGAATCTCCTCGAACCCTCTCGTACGGTCTTCTGTGATATGCTTTCTAATACTAAGACTACGGTGAAGCTTTTTTGATAAGTGGAGGGCGGGCGGACCACCAAGGTAGTATAAATATGTGTTGTTTCGAACTAAGGACTCCGCATGCTTAAAGACCGGCACAGTACTGCTAATTCCGGTAACAAACAAGAGCAAATAGCAACTAGCAGTGCTTGTTATCTCCTTGAAAGAGGGTGGGTCTTTTGGAAACCGTGTTGGGGTTGGTCGTGTGAGCCAGCAAAGGTCACTGCATGATTGGAGGATTCGGGGTTGCAGGGGTTCAGGTGCAGGTGGCTTCCTAAAATTGTTATGCTCTCAGACTTGTGTTTGTGTTTGCTGTTGTTGTCGGTGGTGCTGCTGCTGCTGTTGCGGCAGTTGCTATTGTTTCCTTAAAGGTGGGTTTGAGGGCGCTATACGGCCCACAGATTCCAGATCAGGTTCAATGCTGGCACACCATCGCCACAGATGTCGTCTTGCTTCCTCTTGAAGATGCAGGGTGATAGCATCGAGGGCATCTACGACACTCTGAAGCTTGGATGGTTTAGGGTTTAGCGATTTAGGGTTTAGGGTCTAGAGTAGACTTTGCAACCAGGCAGGGCTTCCAATGCTCGCTCATCTGGGCTTGTAGACCCCAAGTCCCGATGAAAGCTCCGAGGAAGCAGTGTGCCTTGATCTCCAAGTCCGCCGGGGGAATTGGCACCTTTTCTCGGTCTTCAGTTTCGGGTTTCGGTTTGGGCGTCACGCTTTAGTTTTGGGTGTTTGCGGTTTGGGCTCTAGGGTTTGGATTGGGGTTAAACCTAAACCCTAAACCCCTAAACCCCTAAACCCTAAACCCTGGTTTGGGGGGATGGGGCTTAAAGTTCTGAGTTTTTAGAATTTCGGCCTCAGCCTCCAAACGTAGCATCAGCCCGAAACTGCAAGAACCTCACTCCTACGCCCACGCCGAATTCGCGGCTTTGGGTTCGGTGCATCATTCAGATATGGGAGTTTCCGAAAAATAGGGGACCTTAATATAGTACCCGAAAAAGTAGGATCCTTATTCCCATATCGGGCTCGAAGGTGTTCTGGTTTTCTTGCTTTCACACTTCCGGCGTCTGCGTCTTCGGGACGGCCATCGACGGAAGTGCATGACACAGGGTCGCTGCGCACCGTTCAATGAGACTCTCACTTGTTCTCCGATACCCAACTTGTAACTGTAAGTATTTGGGGTGCTTTGAAGTTGAGTAGTGGTGCGATGTGTTGTGTAGCTTTGGCCTTGAGTGTTGGTGGAGTAGGTGTTTCTTAGGACTTCACCCACTGGTAGAAGATAGCAGTGCTTCGATCTATCATTACCATTCGGATGGCGGTCACTTTGTGGGTTTAGGGTGTAGGCTTCTTTGTCACTCCAGAGTCTCGACTCATAACTGTTTTAGGGTTTAGCGTCTGGGGTTTAGGCTTAGGATTTTAGGTTTAAGGGTTCAGGGTTAAAGACCTTGAGTTCCGGAGATTACCGATATCCTTCGCCAAGAAGCTGCCCAAGCCCGACGCTGAGTATGGCCAAACTTTGAACCCTCGAAACATCTTAGACGCAGCCCAGACCTCCTCCTCAAATTGTGAAACAAACAACCTGTGAGAAAAAACGAACGACAAACGTAAGCCCGAAACTCTAAGCCCCTAAACCTTAAGGCGTGGCGATCTCCAACATCCGGGCCAGTGGCTCCTACATCCGTGGCACCAACGGCCACAGCAATGGCCTTGTGCCCATGCTCAGGTCCCCCCCCCCTCCCCCCACTCAGGGTTTAGGGTTTAGGGGTTTAGGGTTTCAGGTTTAGGGATTTTCAAAGAGCTCTCTTCAGTTCTGTATGAGGGGTGGTTCCTTTTGTGATGCAACTATACGGTGCCACAGCGCAACATTCTGTTCTACTCAAGGGAGCATAATAACCTGCAATGAAACCCAAATCCAATCGCTAAGGCCGGTACATCGAAACCCCAAAAAGCCTTCATACAGTAAGACCCTTTCTAAGAGTGAAGGCCTCTCATTAAGGCTTCTGGTTTAACGACTTCGGGTTTCGGGTCTCTGAAAACTTGGGATTCAGGGCTTAGGGTTTAATTGTTTGAGGTTTAGGGGTTTAGTTTCCTAGTAGTAGAGTAGGTAACCTTTAACCTTTTGGGGTAGTATACTCTCACATAATCCTTATATTATGAAAAAGGTTAACCTGTGGTTCCCCCTGATACCCGACAAGTAGGGTTTAGTGGTTTAGAGTTTAGGGTTGAAGGCCTGGGGATTTAGGGTTGAGGGCCGTTTAGGCCATACATGCCAAGTTCAAGGTCCATGGATCTACCTGTTTATTTTGTTATATGGGGTCTGTAGGATTCTATATGCAGGGTGTTCATAGAGTTTCTGCCAGGTTTTGTAGGGAGTGATTTCGTTTCCTCTAGCTCCTAGTTTGGCTAAGCTGGAAAAATTTTCTGAGACCCGGCCAAACACTTGGCTAGACCTGTGCGTGATTCGGCTTGGGTTCTTGATGATTGCCAGTGTGTTGCCCAACAGTGCCGGGAGGGATTCAAAGCGATTCGGGGTCTTTATTCGGAGCTGCGCTAGCGTGATAGCGTGAGAGCGAGCTTCAGAGAAGGAAGACCCACGCGCCCGCCCAAGAGCAGGAACTTCAACGAGACGGCGCGGTACGTGGACCAGGGCGGAGGGAAGAGGCAGCTTGATTGGATTTGGATTTGAGTCCGGGTTTCGGGATAACCTAAACCCCCCACAACCCCAAACCCCTAAGCCCAACAACCCCTAAACCCTTTAAGCCCCGAAACAGTTAGCAGAACCTTAGCCCGTTTTGGGTGATAATACCCACCAGCCTACCACTAGCCTGCCATTTCACGAGCTGTGACCGTGAGCATGCGGACGGCGCATTCCACCCTTGCATGCCGTGTGTCTGCTAGAAGTCTTCATGTATTCAGTGACATGACGCTGCTGGCAGGGTTTTTGTTGTGGCAAGCTTTTGAACTGCTTTCCATGTGACGCTCATGGTCTGTATGTGCAAAACACCAGCAGCTTCTTCAAATTCTCAAGGACCGCTGGCTGGACAGCACGCATCCTCAGCAATGGAATGCTTCGTCAAGCTTGGGGCTACATTCAAGTCTATCTCTCACTTAGTGGAGGTTGGTGACCTTGCATCCTCCAGCATCTTCGTTTGGGAGGTCACGGCATCCCCGATGTTCGGAATGCTCCGTCTGAGACTGATAAGGGAGTCCCCCGAGGTATCGGCTTGTACCTCGCACTTGGCGGACTGCTATCAATCGCGCTCACCAATGCGACCATCCTTTTCGTGACGGTACGGCATCTTGTTTTGGTGTGGTTTGGCTGCATGGAGATTGTCGTATTGACAACGCTCACCATCCTCGTGTCTATGGCGCCGTCTGGGCGAGTGACTGCTAATCAGTTGCTTATCATGATGCTTGTGTGGGATGGGCTCCTGTTGGTTGTGCTTCTTCTCAGAAGCACATTAGGCGATCGTGAAGGCCGGCAATTCGCAGCATCTCAGCTGCCCATTCTGGGCAGCGTGCTGCCGCTCATCTGGTTCAAGGAGGTCCTTTTGAAAGTCGCTGAGAAGCAACGCAACCTGAGAGATTGCTTGCAAATTGTAGAAGACATCCCCGATATCATCTTGTCCATGACCGACATGTACTTCTTCGGAGGCTCTTGGTTTGCCTTGTTCGAGCTCTCAATGTCCATCATCGCAACAATCATCTTCTTGGTGCGACGTTACTGCAACCTGCCCAACCTACGGTCCGATGACACGTCTCACCGGCAAAGTCAGACTGTGGGAGCAGTGGTGTAAGTAAACGTGCTGAACTCGGTGAGCCTTCCGCCACAGTGCGATGGGCTTCTGTTCAGGATGTGCGCTGTCCATTTCCGACCTTGTGAATCTGCTGGAGTTTCTTGAGTGTGTTTGAGCATGGTTACCTGGACCCCAAAAGTATGTAGAATAATAGCCTTTTATAGGTTTTGGGCCATTATTTTACCTACTTTTGGGGGTCCAGGTAGAAATGAGACCAGCGTTCGAATGCTCCAAGGCACTTCTCAGGGCGCTTCAATCTTTTCTTCAGTAGGCCTTTGAGGGCAACCCTAAACCCCTAAACCCTAAACCCTAAACCCTAAGACTGGAGACGACACACGCCCGCTTGACTTGGGGTTTGGTGTAGGCTTTGGATTTCTGGTTCCACGCTTCGGCCTAGTCGAGCTTCCAAGCTACAGATGCTAAACGGTCGACTGGCATCATCCCTCGATGTAGCCCCCTTCAACGAGTAAGAACGGCACGTACCAAGTCAACCTGAAGACTCTTGCTGTGAAGAGGAGGTAGATCACTAAGTTTGTATAGGGTTGGGGTCATGGTTTAGGGTTGAGTTTAGGGTTTAGGGGTTAAGACGGTTAAGAGCTTGTAGGATTTAGGGTCTGGCTTGGGTTTAGGGCCCCAGCTTATATAGAAAAGCAGTTCGAAAGAGGCGCAGAGGATAAACCTCAAGCAACAGAGGTGCAGAACATGGTACCAGGCATGTGCCCTGATTTTCAAGCAACACTTTCCAAGCTCGTATACCTTGTAATGAAATCGTGCAAGTGCAGTTAGCGAAGTGGAAAGGGCACCCGTGGCTCAACCGCAAACACCAAACAGTCTGAACCAGGAACCCGAATTTCCAAAAACCAACAAAGCGATTGAAACATGAAGCACGAAGCTCTTAGAAGCCGTCTTGGCCCTGAACTAGAAGCTTAGGAACCCCTGGTATCTCAAACCCCTAAACTTGAGAATGTCATCTTTAGTTTTGTGTACAACTCGTCCTATAAGTATATATATATATATATAGGAGACCTACGAAATCCCAGAGGTTGTTAAGTTTCAGTCGTATATACTCACTGAGGAAAGGCTCTTTCGCCATGTATTTGGAGCCCTGGCACGCGGACGTCATGGATTTCCTTGAGCTTCGAAAGCTTCTTGGCTTTAGAACTCTGGGGAGCTCAGCAATGGGGCTTTAGGGCGTTGGGACTGCTTTTGTGTCTTCTTGTGTGCGTCAGCATCAGTGTGAGATGATGTTACCATACGGTGTCCTTCCGGACTCTTATCGGTCTCAGGGATGAGCCGAGAGAGTCTTTCTGTGTGCTCTGCCCTTGTTGCACCTGGTCTCGCTTCCCCGAGGCCTCGCGGTTTGGTTTGAGCCTCTGTTCAGACAAAACTTAAAGGCGGTTTAGGGTGTAGGGTTTTGGGTTTGGGGTTTAGGGTTTAGGGTCAAAAGCTTCCGAACCTCTGCCACATGCCAGGAACCACGGCAAGGAGGAGCAGCGCGCCCGTGACCTTTTCTACGGCCTCTGGATTCCAGACCTCTTCATGAAGCGTGTTAAGGAGCGGCTGACGGTAGGAGCTTGAGGCAGTCCCAGGCGCCAAGCCTCTGTCATGCCCTTCCAGAGGCAGTGAGACCTATCTGATCTGTGAAGGATTTGTAGAATTATGTGCTGTACAATATGATCTGTAACAGCATATACACATTCTTACATATTATACAGTTTAATACCATCCTCAACATTATAAATACGCAAATAATTAAGCAAATATATATATATATATATATATAACATATATATATAGATAGATAGATATGCACATATGTGTACATGCGCACATATCACCTAGATTTCTTGTAGGCTTTGGGGAACATAAGGCTCAGGTGGCAGACTGAGGGCTCAGATCGAATACCTGTGACCCCAAATCATACAACACAGTGAGTGATGACCTCTTAGTTAGAAGGTAGAACCCTCAAAACGGTAGGTTTTTGGTTTTTGGATCCAAACCAGACCAAAACTGAAATAGTGGGTTAGTTGGAAGGTAGAACCCTGAAAACGGTAGGTTTTTGGATCCCCAGGTAGGAGTTTTGAGCTCCGTCAGGTGTGAGGAGGATGAGAAGCCGTAAGCCTTGAACCCAACCCAAACCCGGTGCCAAACCCCCTGGGGTTTAGGGTTTATAGGGTTTATGGGGTTTATAGGGTTTATAGGGTTTATAGGGTTTAGGGGAACACTAGGAATTCTGCGTTTTGAGGTTCCGTACTATGCCTTAGATTCGAAGGCGAGTTGGCTTTTGACTGGCAAGGTCACTCTCTAACCAGAGTCTTGTAACAGACCTTAGGGAGTTTCCGAAAATTCGGGGTACCGTATGTTGGGGTCCTTATAATTATGGCCCCTGATTATCGGAAACTCGCTTTTGAGTCTTTGAGTTAGAAGCTTGGTGCCTCGGAAGGACAATCAGGACTGGACCCTCTTCTGCCCCAACGAGGCTTGGGTCACGGACACTTTCAGGTTTCTGTAGGGTTACAGGTTGTATGGCTTAGGTTACCGTGTATATATATATATATATGTATGTATATACATATACATACAGAAACTTTCTGGAGAGAGAGCGAGAGAGAGAAAGACCATATAGATAGGTAGCTGGGCTTGCGGGTAGGATGTGACGGATGTTAAACTTCGGACAACAGAAAGCGCAAACAGGATCTGGGTTCCGAGTTTCGGGTTGGGGGCTGTAGGGCATCCAGAGGATGCAGTTTAGGCAGTAAGGTGCTTAAGATTTCAACAACTCAGGCTTCGAGGAGAAAGAGAGAGCGAGAGAGAGAGAGAGAGAGACAGAGAAAGAGAAAGAGAGAGAGAGAGAGAGAGCGAGGGAGGGAGGGAGGGAGGGAGAGAGAGAGAGAGAGTCAGACAGACAGACAGACCGACAGACAGACCGACGGAAAGACAGACCGACAGACAGACAGACAGACAGAGAGACAGAGAGAGAGAGAGAGAAAGAAAGATATAAAGAAAGAAAGAAAGAAAAAGAGAGAGAGAGAGAGAAAGAAAGATATAAAGAAAGAAAGAAAGAAAACGAGAGAGAGAGAGAGAGCGAGAGAGACAGCGACATGAGAGAGAGAGAGAGACAGAGAGGAGTTCGTGCACAGCGCCCGAACAGACGGTCATGGGAGGGACCGGGTGAAAAAACCTCGGTCTTTCCCGCGACCTGTTGAAAGCCATGATAGGTCTGCAGCTCGGTGACAGCGTGAGGCAGGAGATACAGTTCGCCCCCCGCCTCCAACAGCACGGACAGGAGCGGTCCCAAAAAATGAAATGGAATTCGGGATGTGCTGCTGGAGCTAGGCCACCTTCTGGGTGCCGGCAGCGCCGGTGGGGACAGTGGGCTCCACCATCCAGCAAACCCTGGCGCAATTCCGGAACATCGTCCACAACCTGACGGCGGGACAGCGAAGCCGTGCTTGCAGCACGGGACCACGGATGGGGATGTGGGGGAAGCTCGTGAAGATGATTACTTGTTATCAACTTATCTACGTATCTGTCTATCTTCCCATCTTCCCATCTTCTTATCTCTGTATCCATCTATCTAGCTAGCCATCTATCTATAGGCCTCCGTCTAATTAGCAAGCTGTCTATAAGGACCCTACTGGATATTCCCCGTGCCAGGGCTGCTCCAGTCCTAGAGCGATAAGATGTAGGGGTTTGGGGCTTTTGGTGTTTAGGGGCCTCTGGGGGTTTAGGGTTTAGTGTGGGGGCTCTGGGGCTTCGGGGCTTTGGGTTTGGATTTGCTGCAGTGCCGAACAGGGATTCACAAACCCTGTCGGCTTGTCGGCCTGACCGGTGGTGCAGCTGAAAGCTCTAAAACGGTTCCCGGTTACTCGCTAACAACTGCCTAATTTTGGTATCGAGGGAGGCATAATCGAGGATCCTCATGCCTTATGATGTGCGACGGCGTCTTCAGGAATTCCTCAACCCCAGCGTGTAGAATCTAGTAAATTCCGCTAGCCTTACAACCAACCTAAATGGCCCCAAATTGTCAGTCTCTTAGCATCACTGAGTATCCCCAACGCAAAAGAAGAGCGTTCCTGTAGAAGGGTTACATACTGTTGCCCACAAGAGACGCAAACCTACCTTCTCAGCCCTCCATCATATCCTGAACTATACTTGGCCTGTCCCTTGCTTTTGAGCTCTTTACCACGATGAGAGTAGGTGTTGCGGAACCCTAAACCCTAAACCCGACAGACTAAACTCAGGCCTTCGACAAGTCCACAGGGAAAGGCCTCATGGATGTTTGGGGGGACGAGTTCGAGGCGATGTACACGCGCCTGGAGCAAGAAGGGAAGGGCCGAAAGACCGTGAAGGCCAGCGGTTCAGGGTTTAGGGTTTCGGGTTTAAAGATTTGGGGTTCAGGGTTTCGGGTTTAAAGATTTAGGGTTCAGGGTTTCGGGTTTAAAGATTTAGGGTTTAGGGTTTCGGGTCTAAAGACTACGGTTTGTTTCATCGTGCTGGTTGACAATGTCGATATCCGGGGTTTGCTGCCTGTTTTAGTGGCCGAGGGCTACTGTCAAAGCTGGTGCAGGGGTAGGCATGTAGGAACTTCAGGGTGTCTTGTCATTAGGTTGTTTTGGTGTTTTGCGAAGATCACTGAGGGGAGGGTTTGTAAGTACACTATCCTGTTGAAAACCTTCTGCAGGAAGGCTAGATTGGTGTCACCTTAGAAGCTAGGAGAAGCCAGGAGGCCAAACATGGCCAAAGCAGTATGTAATCCGAAGCTTGTTTGCGGATCCGCACAGACCATGTTCACCCTAAACCCCCAACCCTAACCCCAAACCCAAAATCTGAGTGACATGTTGGGACGTCGGTGCAGAGCGTAGGGTTTGTTGGGCTGCGTCGAAGGCCTTCGGCTTGAAACCGGGAGCCCAGGGGCTTCAGCTTTAGGGGTTTAGGGGTTTAGGGTTTAGGGTTTAGGGGTTTAGGGTTTAGGGGTTTAGGCTTCAGGGCTTTAGGGGTTTAGGGCTGTAGGGGTTTAGGGGTTTAGGGGTTTAGGGTTTGTTTGCGGGGTTTAGGATGGTCGGATGGTAGGCAAGTCGAGGCCTTGGCTTCGGCAATCGGCTAAGGAACTTGCACAAGGTGCCCACAAGCCGTATCCCACAAAAGGTCTCTGTGTGTATGGAATAGGAACTGGGCTCTGACTCCATCCAACTCCTAAACCCTGAGGAGTGAACCCTGAACCCGACTCCCGGAGCCATGTTCACAGTGGGCGAAGGCTCCACTAATGTATGTAGTTTTGCGGTAGGCGACATGCGAGCTTGGGTTAATATCTTACGCTTGCAACCATGATCTATGCTGAGCCTTGAAGAAAGCACGGTTTAGGGTTCGGGGTCTAGGGCGAACCCGAAACCCTGAGCGTTGTAATTCCTAGCCGTTGTAGCTCCTACGCCCTGCATCCTAAACTCATCACGAAGCCCAGATCAGGCTCAACACCTTTGGTTTCGAATCCTCGAGTCGCAGATGGAGACGGGCACACCCTACATGCTCTACAAGGCGTGCAGCAAAAACCATGACCTGAATTGCTTCAAGGGTTTAGGGGTTGAAGATCCTTGCTTGATTTGGGCTGGCGGTCTAAGATTTAGAGGTCTGTTGATTATGGTCTTGTTGTTGGCTGTGGTGTCGGTTTGGGGAACCTGTTCTGAGCAGGTATTCTCAGCTTCCGTTATCAGTATGGGGAGTGCAGTCACATTGTTTCAATGTAATGTAGGCATCAGGTGTAGTACAATGCAGCCCTCCCCCCCCCCCAGTTTAACGGTTTGGGGCCAAGAGGCTTCAGGACAAGCTCAAGAACGGATCTGCGAACTTCACCTCTTCCCTGGACTTGGATACCGCCACGACTCCTCGTTCGGGACTGTTATACATGAATTTCAATTTAGAGTCGTCCGCTTAACTCATGACAGAGGTATATCTCACCCGACAAGGAGCCTGGATTTCCCCCAGTACGTTTCCTGCCTGTTTGTTGGGCGATGTTGTGCTTACAGGGTCTTGCAGGATCTTGCAGTCCTGCAGCATACAAATGCCTGTGAGTCCTTCATGCTTGTTGCCTGCAGGCAAAGGGGCTGACACCAAGTTAAAGTCGCATAAGTCGCGCGACAAATGCATGTCTCTTCCTGCCTGCCGGCCTGCCTTCCCGTTTCGTTTGTTGTTGTTTTTCCTTCTGTCTGTCTGCATCCATGCCTGTATGTGCGCATTTGCGTATATATGTATAACCGTACAGCTGTATACTATATTTATATGTATACACAGACACGTTTCGGTTGTTTGTATTTATACTTGCGTTCATTTTAGATTCAGTCTCTTACGTATCTCTATATATATATATATGTATGTATGTATGTATGTATGCATGTATGTATGTATTGGGTAGACCCCCAGGATTGGAATGTGGGTCAGTGGGCGATGTACTCAGATCCTGCAGCGATGCCGGGCGGAGAGCTGCTGATGCAGGTGGCCCAGTTGGCGCTTCGACACGAGCAGCAGCTCCACACCATCAGCAGGACACTCGCTTATACCTGTTCCTCAAACCCAATCAGGACTTCTCAGTCCTTCCCCTCATGCTGCAGCTGGCTACGGAGTGGAGGACCACCATGGAGCAGACACCAGAAAAACTGACCATGTCCCTTCGCGCGGTGATGATTCGAGGACTTCTCAAGGAATGGAGGACCCGGCTACAGGCATTCCAAGGCAGCGAAGAATCCCGAGCGACGGCCCAGCGCATGCAATGGTTGGACAGCCTGGGACATTGGAATCACATGCATTGGTGTCCGACGAAGCAAGACTTGGTTCTCACGGAGAAAATGGAGTCCCGGTCCACCGAGGAGGTGTTGAACAAAATCGGGGAACTGGAACAGCTCATCACGGGAGACTCCATCAAGAACTTCAAGTCCATTCGCCAGCTCAGGGAGTCGAGTGGGTACAATTCTTGATCGAGGTGCAGATTCGCGGGCCAGGAGACAAATTATGGACTTTTTTCAACGAACTCATAGGCAGTGCAGCGCTCCACCTGTTGGCCGCGCGTCTCCGTCGCGATCGTCACCCGTTCTCAGGGCTGGCAGACAAAGTGTCCAAGCACAGCTCTGGTAAGGTCCGAGCCTCAACATCCCCTTCTTGGATTTCCACTTCGCTCCGTCAGTTTCGCAAATCCCAGCTCCACCACGTGCTACATGAAGCATGTGCTGCACATCCTTGCTCTGCTCCGTCCCCAGGATCAGGCTGCACTTGGCCAGCTCAGCCACATCTGGGGTGCCATTCAGCGTCATCCTCAGAACTTTAACCCCAGTCAACATTTCCCATGGGTTATGCTGATGAGTCCGTGGACCAGGCTATTTGAGCAAAACGATGCTGCCGAGTTTATGTCGCACATGCTGCTGAGATTGCGCCTTCCTTCAATGACGGGGCGTTGGGAAGCACGCAAGGTCGAGGAAGGCCGGGACCTCTTACGCGATGAAGGCCTGCTTCATCATCCTATAGCCCTGGACATACAAGGTCACACGAACCTTCCGGATTGTCTGCAGGCCTGGCACTCTCAGACCAATGTCCATGCATTGGCGCCCCTCTTGCGCACTGATATCCTTGGCTTGCAGTTGCTCAGGTTCCAGACACGAGGGCTCGTGTCAAACATCGTCATGCTATTCGTAAGGACCCCAGACCCATTGCAGCTCTGCTGGACAACATACAGGTCCCCTCTGCGACTCCACAAGTGTGGACACGCACTTATGTGAATTCCAGGTCGCCGCCATCATACTCCATCGTGGTGACACAGTCCACAGTGGCCATTTTGTGACAATTTTGTGTGCATCTGGAAAATCAGGTCCCAGCTACTTCTGCTTGATGATTCGAGTGTTGCACGAGCCTGCACTGTGCAAGAGCTTGCACTGCTGGACCGAGAAGCATATTTGATCTGTAGGAACGCACACTTGACTGAAGACTTACAGTCCAGTCAGGCAGTGCATAGACATGCGTCCAAAAGAGACGCCGTGCCAACACGGCATGACGCTGACCCGCTTGGCGAATCTTTTTCGCTGCGTCCGCAAGAATGTACGTATGTATGTATGTATATAATGTGTGTGTATTGTGTATGACAGTCTTGTGCTACTGGGCAGCTACTCGTGGTTCCAGGGTGGGTTTCGTCAGGTTTGTCCGGGGCAGTGCTGACAGAAATCTGTTGTCCTCGAGCCTTCTTCCCTTGGAACTTCTCTGACGACCTACCCTATACCCTACACGCTATACCCTAAACCCTATACCCTATACCCTAAACCCTAAGCCCTATACCATAAACCCTAAACCCCTGACAGAGGATGCAGCGAACCGGAAGAGCAACCAGCAGAACTTGGGAACCATCCACTGCTCGAGCCTTGACAGGTTGATGGTGTCAAGGATCCCTGGAGATGGACAACCGTATCAAAGCCACGATAACTAATGCTTCCCTTAAGGGTTCCTGTAACGGCTCCTGAAAGGGCTAGTGGCACAGAAGCCAACGAGGAACCTTTGCACGGAGATCATCGAGTACACTGCCGAGGATGAAGCGGCCAAGCAGCATAAGCTTTAGGGTTTTGGTTTCGCACTATAAGGGTATTCTAACTATGAAGGTTTAGGGTTCAGGATTTGGGGGTTCTTACTATAAGGGTATTACAAAGGTTCGATGATTTAGTACCCATCCGAGGCCCCGAACCCGAAAACTCATAAACCCTAAGCCGTAATGTTCAGGCTCCAGAGCAGCTTAAGGCCTAGGGTTCATAGCTTACCCATAGGCCCCAAAGTCGTTCCTTTTGGAGTATAGAATTCTAAATATGAACCCCCCAAAAGGAACTACTTTGGGGCCTATGGGTAGGCTTGAAACTTTGTATCAAGGGCCGTCGCCTTGAACTTTTTAGTGCCATAACCTGCAGGATGCGTAGTGCAGGCAGCGTCCCCAAGATTTCGGAGTGCAGACCAGACACGACTGGAACCCCAGCAGAGCAAGAGCGGTAAATCATCCTTAGTTTGGTGTCCTACATGGCCCAAACCCTAAGTCCGCAACCCCAAACCCCAAACCCTAAGCTCGAAACCCGAAACCCCAAGCCCTGATCCCCGAAACCCAAACCCCAAACCCTGAACCCCGAAACCCTCAACCCCAAGCCTTGAACCCCGAAACCCTAAACCCCAAACCCTAAGTCCGAAACCCTAAACCCCAAACCCTGAGTCCGAAATCCTAAACCCCAAACCCTGAACCCCGAAAGCCTAAACCCCAAACCCTGAACTCCGAAACCCTAAACCCCAAGCCCTGAACCCCGAAATCCCAAACCCCAAACCCCAAACCCTAAAGCCCAAACCCTAAGTCCGAAACCCTAAAGTCCAAACCCTAAAACCCAAACCCTGAACCCCGAAACCCTAAACCCCAAACCCTGAACTCCGAATCCCCGAAAGCTTAAACTCCAGGTTGCCGTGTGCAATCTCGCGTCCATCTCGCTCCCGAGCTTCGCGAACTCCGAGGCAAACGCTTTGCCAGAGCAGTGCTCGGGGGATCTAAAGGTTTAGGGGTTTAGGGTTTCGGGGTTCAGGGTTCAGGGTTTACGGTTTAGGGCTTAGGGTAAAGTATTTAGGGATCTAAAGTACCCAGACCCTCAGGAGCTTCCAAAAAGTAGATCCCTTAATGGGGGTTCCTATAAAGTACCGTTAGTAGTATAGGGCCCCAAATTAGGGCATCTACTTTCTAGATCCGCCCCAAATTTCTGGGTATTTAGGAACAAATCAGGACTCCCCAAGTTTAGTAGAGCCCTTACGGTCCTTCATAGTGAAATAGTGGGTATTTAGGGTTTTCATCGAGGACAGTGGGGGGGTCAAGGAGTCTGCCGTTTTTCGTTTAGAGTTTAAGGCTTTAGGGTTTGGGGTTTTCCAAAAAGCAAGGTTTAGGGTTTAGGGGAACCTTGGTGCTCTATCTTTAGGTTTTGGAGGTCGAGAGTCTTGGGCTAAGGATTTCGGCGTTCGGCCTAGAGCAATGTAGGGGCCTTAACAATTAGATTATTGTTTGGGGCCCACTCTACTATAACTACGAATTTTCATCAGGAGCCCCCCAAAATAGTGTAGGTAATTATTAATTAAGGCCCCTATACTATCGACTTGGTGGGCAAGTACCGCGACCGCAGTGCAGTCAAAGCCCTACAGCCGTATCAGCCCTATAAGCCCCTATTTTCCTCGCTATAACCTCTATAAAGCCTATGATCCCAGAAGCCCCAAACCCCAAACTTTCTAAGCCCTATGTAGCGCGTAAAGCCTACGCAAAAAATCCCCTAAAGCCGGCCCAGGACTGGGATGACTGCAGTCGTATCAAAAAAGTGATGAACTAGCAAAAAAACCCTTTAAATCCAACGAGAAAGCCCTAAACTCTAAGGTGCACGGGCTTCGATGTTCTTCTTGAGTGCTTTATGCCTCAAGTCCCAATGCCGATAATCGAGGGCGCGCCCTACGACTTCCAGAAGCTCTACGAAGTCACAAAGGCTCGCCATTTCGGCATTTCCGGATGCGGGACTTAGGGACTAGGTATTACAGGTATTAGGGGGTTTGGGTGAGAGAAGTGTAGGGTTTAGGGATTTCGTGGTGTGTCGTGCAGAATTTTTTTGGTTGGAGCCCGTTTCTGTAGCCAGCCAAGTTTTTCGCCTTAGATCTTTAACAAGGAAGCTAAACGCGACGCAAAGGAACGACGGTTTAGGTAAGATCCCGGCTTATCTCGCAGACAGGGCGCGCGGTTCGCCCTAAGGCCGCTTGAAGGCTGTATCTACGATGTATCACAGTGTCCGTAACATCGTTACATACACAGGCCGATATCTCTATATATATATATATATTAACATACTGTGGACCCCTAGCAAAACAAGGTCCGCAAAGCTCTCGATCCAGTCTAGGACTCTGAAAATTGTCGGACAGAGCTTGTGGGCTTTTTGCTATTCGTAATGGGTTTTATAAGTTTAGGTTTGGAGTCGTCTTCGTCGGTTTAGCAGCAGAATCTGCGACACCGTCAAGAACCCTGAGAATTACATTGGCTATCGTGTTTCATTTGATCGTAAGCCGGGATGCAAAGGACTCGGATTTCATGTGTGGGACCGAGGTTGTCACGAAGAACCTGAACAGGGTGATTGATCGCAACTACTATCCAGTGCCTTGGATGGACGGAGACTCGGGGAATTCTCTCTCTCTCTCGCTCTCGCTCTCTCTCTCTCTCTCTCTTTCTCTCCCTCTCTCTGCTTCGCTCTGTTATGTATGAACCTGCCAAAGGTGATCGAAACCTGAACCTAAACCTTAAATCCTAAACTTCATGCTCCAACGCTTCACAGGATTTGAGCTGGGGTATGCGGATGCAGTGTTGAAATCGGATGTTTAGTGTCCATGAGGCCCTATCAGTTTTAATCCAATCCCGAAAGCCCCCCCCTTCTGTCCTTCTCCCTCTCCCCCTCTCTCGTGCTCTCCCTCTCTATTACTGTCCCTCTCTCCCTCTGTCNCCCCCCCCCCCCCTCAAAAAAAGGCACTAAGCCCAAAACCCCATCCCTCATCCTTCAACCCAGCAAACTCTCCCAAAACCTACATCGTGAGCCCCGGCATGTGTCAGCTCAGTCAGCTCCGGCTGCCATACATGAAGCCCACGCTTTAGACTTCGGGGTAGGTTCGGGTTTGGGATCTACCTTAACCCACAAAACCTACCTATTCGGTATGTAGCGTTCCTTCTCATAATAGGACTTCGTCATACATGTCCAGAAAAGCGTCCAAGCCAAGGTAGGGTTTGGAATGAGTGTTTATAGGCAATAGGAAATATAGCAATTACTATTTTGGATTGCTTTGGGGTTTAGGGCTCACGGCGCGAGTTTATCGGGTTAGGGTTTGTCATGGAGCCCAAAACTAGGTTGCACCAGGGTTAAGGCAACGTGTGACGTGGACCACCCGAATCCTATGTCAAGCACGCTGCTGGATTGTCTTCCTGAGGTTGTTCTTACGGTTGTGCAATCACTTTGCAGACAGATCCTTCCTGCTGAGCACCAAATCGGCAAATGTCCCCCAAACCAGCGCTTCCTTAGAAAGACCGCCAGAAGCCATGAGCCACCAAAGCCTCTCTCTGAACTCTGAAGCACGCCAAATCCCCAGACTCCCTGAACCCCTTACTTAACCCTAGGCCCCTAAACCCTAAACCCTCTCACGAATCCCAAACCACCTAGTCAGATTCCCGGGTCCAAGCACCCTACCCCAAGGGTCCAAGTACCCAATAATCATATACTCTCCAAAATCCTAACCTACATAACTACTATCCTAAAACCGAAGACCTGATTATTGGGTCCTTTGGACCCTTGGGGCTAAGCCCTAACCTGCTACAAAAGGATCCCTAGACTTTCAAACCCTCGACCCTATACCACCTAATTGCTAATCAAGGACCCTACCCATAGGCCCCATGGTAGTTCCTTTTTGTGATTACCTTATAGGATTCTACATATGAACCCGCAAAACGGAACTACTATGGGGCCTATTGGTAAACCCTAGACCCTGGATTTCCAATCTTTTCAGGTTGAGGCAGCTCGGAACTCGAATATGCGTCACCGTCCCGTCGGTCTTGGCGTACAGGGCCTCGCTGACGCCTTCCTGCCACCGGGCCGAAAAGACGGAGAACTGCCGGTATTTTGCAGCGTTTTCGGGGGTGTTGGGGAACCCTGGGAGCGAAGTACTGTAGCAGGGACAGAAATACTTAGCTGCGACCTTGAAAGTCTCCACCTTGCCTAAACCCCAAACCCTCTTGTAGAAGCAAACAATGTCCCATGCATCAGTTTGGGCCACTCAATACGAAGGCTGTCCTGCGACCAGGAAAGACAATAGAGATCTGGGTTTAGGAATCAGGGTCACGCTGTCACTCACAATCACAGCGGATCCTGAAATATGTCAGGAAGCTATCATTTGACTAGCAATAATGCAGAATGTTACTACCTTGAACTACCAACGCCTACTATCTTGCAGGATCCCCATAAATTCCATAGTAGGGCTTATAGCAAGAACCTACAACAAACAGATTGTGGTAGTTAAAGGTCGTCAAACCAATTTGCACTTCTGCCTCACTCATACTTGGAGGTTCAGGGGCAGTTATACGTGGGGTTATAAGTCCCCAATTAGGGTTTTTAGGGTTATAAGTATAGTTATCCTACTTATAACCCCACTTATAGCTACCCTAAACCCTATAGAACCCGTAAAGGAACCCTAAACCCCTTATAACCCTTCTTATAGCGACCCATGAACCTCCAAGTAAGGATGATGAAATTGCCCTTCGAGAGCGCCCCTCTGCACCAAGATCAAGAGGTGTAGGGTTTCCGGTCTACGCTAGGTCACGGGGGGCTGGGGTCAGAGTTTAGGGCTTCTGCTTGGATCTATAGGGCATGGAGCTAGGGTTTAGAGCCTTCTACTTAGATTTGATGTTTTCGGGTTTCGTAGTTTAGGAGTCTCAGGTGCTTGGGATTTGGGTTTCGGGCGGCGGGCTTTGTAAGCAGTGTGTTTTCTCACGCCCTCATAATGACCAGCATGGTAAATCATGGGTCCCCATGCTCGTAGGCAGTGGAAAAACAATAATGCGAGATTCGATAGCGTGAAGTGAGCAAATATGACATCCAAGGAGTTGCAGGTTGCATATATCCTCATGGCTGTAACGCTGACAGAAGTCGGGGTCGCAGCAATACTTCAGCACCGTATGCTATCATGCCTGGCATGCTTCGTGCAGGTGCCAGGTTTGAAGTTTAGCATGCAGGAGATACTCTTTCTGCCGCACGGGCAATGTCTCCAGCCTGAAAAAGCCAGGGTGTCCACAGATAAGGTATGCATGCTGACGACAGGCCAACATCAGAAATGAGACTAGATAGCCAGAAATTCCGCAATGCTAGGACCATGGCTATTGCCGTGGCACTGGTAAAGTCAATGAACGCCAAGAGAGCTGCTGGAGCTCTGGCAAGAACTGCAAACGCAGTACTATGGACAATACGATACCTGGATAATCACCATCATGATCGTCACCGACACCTTCACAACCATCGCCGCCGTTACCATTACCGTTGATCATGATAGAAAATCGACATGGCTATCAGCATCGTCTTTTGCGTCAGTACGGTCATCACCAAGATCAGTTCTGGCCAGAATCACAAACATTGCTACCAGCATGAGCGTCATTACCCCCACCTTCTTCGCCTACCATTCGAATAGGACGTACCACTCTTGTTCTTTTAGCTCTCCAGATTGCGAGTCCATTGCAGCCCTTAGTACTTGCCAATCTCGACAAGGGAAGACGAAGTCCAGAGCATGCGAACATTGAAGGCTGATGGACTCGGTGGAGCGCGAAAATTCCACACACCTTATCTCCTTTCGGCCTAAAGCCAATAGCAGGAAGCATGTGTACATAAGAAGGACAGCCAGATGCTTAGATAGACAGATGTGTAGGTAGATAGGCAGATAGGTAGAACTACTGCAAGAAAGATAGAAAAAGACATAGGTTTATAGGCGCACAGATAGACAGACAGGTAGACATACAACAGACAGATAGAAGCATAGGTAGACAGATAGGTAGACATACAGACAGACAGGAAGATAGACGGATATTCAGATAGAGAGCTAGACGGATTGATAGATATACAGGTAGATAGGTAGCTGGATAGATAGACAGCTACAATGATGGACAGCCCGAAAGATACATGTAGATAGAGGAGAGAGAGAGAGAGAGAGAGAGAGAGGGGGGGGGGGGGGGGGGGGGGGGGGGGGGGGGGGGNGGGGGGGGGGGGAGAGGGAGAGGGAGAGGGAGAGGGAGAATTGCTTGCTTCATGGAATATAATATGTAGTGTCCAAGGAGCCCGCGGATCCTAGGCCCAGAACTCCGAACCCGGAGGTTGACCCAAAGTCACATCTTCGACGCTAAAACCCATCTGCTGCTTTGGCGTGTCGGCTTAAAGGGCTTAGGGATTAGGTGATTAGGGCTTAGGGATTAGGTGTTTAGGGTTTAGGGTTTGAGGTCTTCTGGTTTAACAAACCCTGAGCAGCAAAAGCGGGGGGAGGGGCCCTGAGCCTTTTAGAAGCCCACAGGCCCTGGACCCTACCCTAAACCCTAAACCCCTAAAACCCTACCTACGCCGCCATAGACCCGAAACCCCCGAGCCCCAAGCTTGCGTCGTGTACCCAGGAGGAGGCGAAACGTCTGAATGAGGCACCGGACTGAAGATGATCTGCGTGTACTGAGTTATACCTAGACGTAGAGTAGGTAACCTTTAACGTTTTTGGGGTTGTATAATCCCTATATAATCCTTGTATTATGAAAAAGGTTAACCTTTAGTTCCCCATGATACCCGACAAGTAGGTATAAGTTACTAGGACCTAGAGTAGGTCCTTATTCCCTTCTTTTAGTGTTCAGGTTCCCTTACAACCTACTTTAAACCAAAAAGAGCACCCTTTTGATTCCTAGGTTACTCTTGGGTTTAGGTTATAAGGGTTCTACACGCTATAAGGTTATAAGGCTGCTTATAGGAGTTTTATACTGTAAGGGGTCTTGTAATACAGGTTTTGTATACTGTAGGAGTCGGAATGATTGGTAGCACTGTTTACTAGAAATATAAACCAAAAAGTATTCCAAAAATCAAGCCAAGCACTCGATAATCCCCTGAAACAAAAACCCACAGTAGAGCCACCGGAATCTCAACGGCACAACATGTTCTAGGCCATTCTAAGACCCGTGCCCCTTAGCACATAGAACAAGGCCATCGTAGGCAAGCGCAAACTCCAAAGGTGACAAAACGGACATGGTCACCTTAAGCAAAGTTTCGATACTAAGAATAAGGTTTTGGGAAAGAGGCAGAATAACATGTTTGTGGGAATCACAGTGTTGTCCGAGCTATGTAGGATGATAGAGTTCACCAAGCTCTCTGCCAATCTCCCGAACTTTTCTTCTTGCTGATCCAATCAATTTTTGTTTTCGGCTACTCAGCTACATACTTGGAGGTTCAGGGGTAGTTATAAGTGGGGTTATAAGTCCCCTTATTAGGGTAAAAAGTATAGTTAAACCTTATAGAACCCTTAAAGGAGCCCTAAACCCCTTATACCCCTACTTATAACGACCCATGAACCTCCAAACCCTAAACCCTAAACCCCTAAACCCTAAACCCCTGAACCCTAAACCCTAAACCCTAAACCCCTAAACCCTAAACCCCTAAACCCTTGGGAACCAGCTGCAGCGGGGGGACTCCTCCGGACCCGCCCGCCCCAAAGGAGCCACAAAGAGGCTTTCAGTTTTATGCCCACCACCACCAAACATTTCTGGATATAGTCAGATAGATGTACATACAAGTAGGTAGATAGATATATAACATAAATGTGTATATATATATCCTTGTTTATTTATTCATTTATTTACTTATATGTATATATTTACATATGTATATATATATGTACATACATACATGCACTAAACGGGAGTTTTTGCTTTGCTGGTTTTCTTGCTCCTGTGTGATAGAGCCATAATTACAAAACTGGCCGACCCAGCTGAAAAGGAGCTGCTTGATCTGTAGCATCAAAAAACCACATTTTCAGGAAATCACAACAAGAAATCCTAAAATGGTAGGGTTTCTTTGTGGCCACAAGAATGTTTTTGCGGAGTGTGGCATCGGTCCTTTCCCTGTGAACTGAACAAAGCTCTAGACAATTAACACTCAGGTGGATCACACGTGACTGTTTGGAGTTCGCAGATAAGCCCGATCATTCTGGCTGTTGTTCTTCCTTCCGCCCGAGTTAGACGTGAGACTTTCACCAGGACATCTTTGAGACCATCTACTTCGCGGCTTGCGAGGCATTCTGGTGCAAATCAGCAGGTGTGTTTCACCCTGAGACTCTTACTAAGGACCAAGCCCTAAACCCTAAAAAACTTCCCTAAACCACCATAAAACTCTAAGCCCTGCACGTTAAGACTCTAAGCTTAAGACTCTAAGGACGCAGCCTTGACCCCTAAACCACCTAGGCCTAGACCCCGGCCTTCCAGGCTTCCTGCGAGCTGGCGGCTGCCCAGGGGCCTTATGAGTATCTTGGTCTGGAGACTGGTAATTTAGTATAGTGTATAGTTGTAATATAAGGAACCCTAAGGAATGACATAGGTAGATATTCAGGCTTCTATAGTCGTAATGTAGAAAAAATAAGGGTTTAGGGTTTAAGGTTTACCATATTGTTCCTTTGGGTTCCTTATCATAACTATGCTATAAGGGAGCCCAAAACCTTATTCCAATTATTAAGGACCCTATATTACCTTGAGCCCCCTCAAGACCGAATCCCTGGGACGGTCTCCATCCACTACTTAACGCGTTCAGTTTTAGGGTTCAGGGCTTAGTAAGTAATTATGCAATGTCCTAACCTACTAAGTAGGTTAGGACATTGCATAATTTGAAATACTTTTCCCTAAGGTTTCTTCCTTATTATCATAGGATAAAACCCAACTCTACCTATGCAGACCCCACATGACCCTCCAAACCCTTGAACTCTAAACTCCAAGCCCTAAACCCCCTAAAGCCTTAAACCCCTAAAGCCCAGGAGCTACCCTGGAAGTCCCGCGAGCAAAGGCATTCTCCAGCATCGTGGTGCCAAATGCGAAGGGTTTGGGCGGGCCTTAAAGGGTTGCTTTCTTGGTGTTAGGGTTTAGGGTTTAGGGAATTCCATGGCGTTCTTTCATCACGGGTTCGCGTTTCGGAATGGAAGCATTAAAGTTCTATTTCGGAATTGGGGGTTTTTGAGTCTTAGCCAGGTTTTACTTCACGATTTGATGGCGATTCAATCTCAGAGGACCAGAGCTGAGAGGACCATGGTTTCAGTACTTTGGTTTTGTTCGTGTTTGGAGCCGAAGGCTTCCCAGTCTTTGGTAGCTTTGAGGCTTCAGATCTCCAGCTTTGCAGCCGAAACTCGTGAACGCCAAGCACGTTTGACATCGTTGAGCCGTGAGTTTAACAGGATTCCAGCTCGAAGTCAGACTGCAGATTTCATGGCCGCTTACTGACAGCTTAGAACTTGGGATGCAATGCTTTGATGATTAACCTTAACCGGCTTTGATGTTGGATGCCTGCGGCAGTGAGAGGGTGCTCAACAAGCATCAAGCAAAGCTCTGGTGTGTTGGATCCATGTTCGGGCGCTCTCCCTGGGCCGGTGACCGCGCAATATGTCTCATCGGATGCACATGCAGATACTCATACCTTCATGCCACCATACATATGTATGGTGTTTGTAAATATGTACACACAGGTATGCATATGTAACTGTATACATATCTATATATACATATATATATATATATATTCATACTTGTATTTATATATTGGCAAACAGATGTACGACACATCAGAAACACATAAGCTTATGTGCGCAGGTATAAATACTTATACGTAGACGCACCCACATACCCATACCCTGACATACATTTACATTACACATAAACACAAGCACATATGCATGTTCATGGCCATCGCCCCATAATGCGTATACATACGTAACAGACACATAAAATCAGATAAGCCGACATAAATGCATGCAAGCCCATGCTATTCCTACGTAGTACTCAGGGTTCCTTTATACGACTACTACCATGGAATTAGGTTCCCAAAACCATAGCAAGTATGGTATTCCGGAACCTAATTCCACTAGGCTAGTATACCTTAAACCCTTGTATGGTATGCATGTACATTCCTTGTGCCTGTGTCACAAGTACATAGGTTCCAGCTTCAAGTGAAGTCAGCGAAGTAAACCCTATATATCCTATTTACCTCCTATATAAATTCAATAACGGTAGTATAATATAGGGGCCTAAATAATTACCAGTACTGTTTTGGGGGTTCCTCATTATGATTATAGTGTAATGGGCCCCAAAACCCTATTCTCATTATTAAGGCCCCGTTATTCTAGTACCCTTATAGATCCCTTATAGTAGCCCTTATAGACCCCTTTTAAAGGAACCCTAAAGGCCCCTTTATTATATTTACCCTCTGGGCTTTTTTGCTCCCAGGTTCGACATGTGGCAGAAGATCCCCCGAAGTGGCCGGTGGGATTGGCAGGGTCTGAAGAAGCAGCCTCTCTGTTGCCCTAAGGTTGCGGGTTTAGGGTGGGGGTTAGGAAACCCTAAACCCTAAACCCTAAGGTTTCGAGTTTAGGGTGGGGGTTAGGAAACCCTAAACCCTAAAGCCTAAGGTTTCGGGTTTAGGGTGGGGGTTAGGAAACCCTAAACCCTAAACCCTAGGTTTCGGGTTTAGGGTGGGGGTTAGGAAACCCTAAACCCCTAAACCCTAAGGTTTCGAGTTTAGGGAGGGGGTTAGGAAACCCTAACCCCTAAACCCTAGGTTTCGGGTTTAGGGTGGGGGTTAGGAAACCCTAAACCCTAAACCCTAGGTTTCGAGTTTAGGGTGGGGGTTAGGAAACCCTAACCGCTAAACCCTAAGGTTTCGGGTTTAGGGTGGGGGTTAGGAAACCTTAAACCCTAAACCCTAGGTTTCGGGTTTAGGGTGGGGGTTAGGAAACCCTAAACCCTAAACCCTAAGGTTTCGAGTTTAGGGTGGGGGTTAGGAAACCCTAACCCCTAAACCCTAAGTTTTCGGGTTTAGGGTGGGGGTTGGGAGTCCAGGGGGTCCAGGGGATCTGATAAGGTATCCAGTGGTTGGGGGCGGCTTATTGCCACGAAAGGTTGTCTCGGGGCTTATTGTAGCAAGGAAATGGTCAGGGTCTTACAGACAGATTCAAGACGACACAATATTATTAAGGGTTCTAAAGTGGAGTTATATGGCGTTTACGGTTCCTGAGGGTCCAAAAATTACGCGCCTGGGTTTGGTATAGCAGAGGTGTAGGTTTGTATTTCTGCGATACGTGATCGCTCGGTGCCGGGACTCTTAGCGTTGCTGTTTATGGACTGAGAACTAAACCCTGAACCATAAAGCGCCGGCTTTCGGTTTCATGGGAGTAGGTTGGGGTGTT
This sequence comes from Symbiodinium sp. clade A Y106, assembly GCA_003297005.1. Lineage (NCBI taxonomy): Eukaryota > Dinophyceae > Suessiales > Symbiodiniaceae > Symbiodinium > Symbiodinium sp. clade A. The sequence goes on along the minus strand of BGNK01001183.1, from coordinate 93,000 downwards.
GAGGGTTCGGGGTTAGATCTTTGGCGGTCTAGAGTTTAGAGGGGGATCTCGGGCAAATGTTGTGCCTTTTGCTTCGTATTTCGGGATTCAATGCAGCCAGCTTTCGATTTGGAACTTTGCTTTCCGGGCTTCTGACCCGGTTCTCCGGAAGAAGGCATGAGGCTCAGGGAAGTAGAGCTGTTTGAGGGCTTGGCATGTATGCAGAGATCGGGAATCTCCGAGTGCTTCCCATATTTTGCCTAAGCTTTGAACCCGAATAGCCGGCAATCTTGAGAACCCACTACGTAGCTTATCCGACATCTCGTGGTGTCAGTCAGTTCTTGTTGTAGTGACGTCCGGATCAGACCTGTTAGTTACAAAGCAGACTCTTAGTTATGCGAAGATTGGCCGTATTGGCCCGAAACCCCCAAACCCTAAAAGTTTGGCCCTAAACCCTCTTTAGGTTTCAGGTGGAGGCTTGAGAGGGCTCAGGGTATAGGATTGTAGTGGTGAGTTTTGTGGCAAACTGTGATGGGGTTGGGGCTTCAGGGGTGGGCTTAGCTTTGATGCAGTGATTGCCGCGTGGTTGCCGACATCCTATGCCGTAACCTTGTTTTTAAAGTGGAGTATATTCTCAAGATGCAAGAGCAAGAAAAATCTACGCACTTGGCCATTCAACCCAAGCCTTTTCCCAGCATTGAATCCGCAGAACTACAAACCAGATCGAAGACTAAACCCCGAAACAAAGCACTTCGACTTGTGGCCCCAGCTCCTACACCTAGCCGTCAAGTTGCCCGCGATGCCGGTCCCGCGACCAAGCCAAGAACCTTCTGTTTGTAATGTAGGGGCCTTGATAAGAAGGCTGACGGTTTCCGGGTCTAGTAGACCATGATGAAATTAGGGACAAACAGGGGGTAAATTTTCCAAATTTCTCCGACCCTTTTAGTACGCCCTGCAGCCCAGGATCGCTCAGCACGGTTTGAGGCAGCTCGTTCTGCAAGGCATGAGAAGCTCTCTTAGTTGGGGTCTCTCGAGTCATAACTAATAATTGCTAATACCTATAGTCTCCATTGTAGTTCCTTTTTCGGGTTACCTTGTAGGATCCTAATTATATATTTGGTTAAACCAAAAAAGGAACTACAATGGAAACTATGGGTAATATGTAAGAGAGACGTACTCTGCTGAAAACCCGAATGTAGAGAGGAATACCCGCAGTCTATACAGTTCTCTTGCAAGGAAGCAATCTGACTTGCGGCCACGGCTTTGGTTCTTCCTACCCGTCCCCGACGCGAGCTTGAATCGAGTGACAAACACATTGTCGAAATCACGACGTCATGGTCGAAATGACAACTCCACGAGGAACGATTGATGATTCGATGATCAACTCTGCATAGCGACCAATATACTTCCTGTTCTGTTCGTCATCATAGTTATACCAGATATTCCTCAATACCCCATTCACATGATCAAGGCCCGCGTAGTATCAATATCACCATACTCCTTTATTTGGCAATGCTGTTGATGCAGACACGTGTACCTGCATCATCGTCGTCACAACCATGTCGGTGGAGTGTCAGTGGCATACATTCCACTGAATGTCCCACTCAACCACAAACCTAAACCGCACGAGGATTCAAACCCTCAACCCAAAACCCTGCGACGCACCTGAAACCCAACCCCCCTTACCAAAGACAAAATCTAAAACACACACACACAAGGAACTCACTTCTCGTCGCCCCGATGCCCACTGCCAGCACAGCGCAGATCTTGGGCAACAACGCGTCTGGGATCTGATTTGTGGTACTTGGGAGTAGCTGTAGCAGCAGTAGTAAGTGCGAGTTTGCCTAGTTTGCAATCTTGGTTGTATAACACTCGTACGATAATGGGCATGGTTATTGCTACTGTCATGACTACTGCTATTACCAATATGTTATATCGATGAACATTGTCATGAAATTGTATACGATTATTACGGATTTTGATCATTCATGGTTGGTTTGATGATTTTTGATTCTGATGATTGCTATTCTTGTCGTTGTGATGATGATAATCATGGTTGTTCAGGGTGCTTGCAATAAGGATCCTATGGTCCAGGGTCAGAACTGGGCTGAGGGCGCCTTCCTGATACTCAGGATCCCGTTAAATGTTGGGCGTACGGTGTAGCGGAAACGATCAAAATCAAAACCTAGATTTGTAGGAGCCCGCCTCATTATGGCTTCCTTATACTATTCCGTGAAAAGCAGGCTTGCTGGGCTACAGGCAGGGATTGGTATGCTTCGTGAGTTGTAATGACAGATCACATGTGGTTCAAGGCAAGCTCGCCAGGGCAGCCACATTTGAGATGGCAAGCTTGTTCGGTCAACCCCAGTGTCTTATGGGCAGTTGTGTAGCAGAGGAACTCCATGTTCAAGCAGAAGTTTGGCACTTTGCTCCACTGACCCACCGGGCTGACGTCCACAAACCACCGTTGGCGAGAATTTAGCTTGGCTTGGACATTTTGATCTTGCGGAGAAGAACCCCTAGACAGAAGAGATCAGTCGTGACACAGGCCACATTCTTTCAACCTCAGTCCCACAATATGACGTGACAACTCCTGCCACGTTCTCCTTGTCTTTCCCGAACCTAAGCATAAACCCCGAGCTGTAGCCCTAAACCCTATAACGCTCTTCCCCGAGCCCTAAACCCCAAGAGCTCTAGACGCCGGGGCCTAAACCCGATAACTCTATACCCGGAAACACTCAATAACTAGCCCCAAGGCCTCCGAGCCTCAAGATTTTGTGGTTTTGGGCGTTAGGGGTTTAGGGTTTTGGGGTTTTAGGGGTTAGGGGCGGGGGTTTAGAGTTTAGGGGTTTGGGCTTAGGGCTTGGTTAGGGTTTAGGGGTGTTAGGGTTTAGGCTTTAGGCCTTTTAGGATTTAGGCTTCGGTCTGGGGGTTCTGTGAGTTGCTACGTGTAGCATAGGAGAAGCCATGACTCCTGAATAGAAGGTCATAGATCCGTATTGTAGGTAAGTCGGATAACTAAGGCCATAATACCATAGGACATATATCCGTAAATTTGTGGAGGGGGGGGAATATTTTGTCATATTACCACCTCTTCGTCCCCATATAAGCACACATGTCATGTACAGCAACACTTAATTCAAAATCAAAGCCCCTGCATACGTATGAAAACGTACCATTCCTAGGCGCTATAGGGAATGCAGGGTTTAGGGGCTTGAGGGTTGATGGGCTTATGGGGTTTAGGATGTGGGGGTTTAAGGTTTAGGCTTTAGGGTAATGATAGCTCCCACCTCCCAGCAAGAGAACAGAAGGAGTCGTTCGAGCCTTACACACAGAACCTCTATGTTCGTCGGGTGCTCTCGGGCGAGTTCGTGCAGGTGGCCTGTCCGAGTGCCTGAAGTCTCTGGGGTAGATGTCGTGTTTTTAGCTTCGCTTTGGTATAGGTGCCGTGCCTTTAGTGCAGCGGTTTAGGGCCCAGGGGGTGGGTATCGTGCTTTCAGTGTAGATGTTTCTGACCGTTAGCGTCTTGAGTTTCGGGGGTTGTGTCGGGGCCAAGGAATTATGGGCTTGCGGGCTGTCAGACTTCATGGTGCTGCAACTCTTAGGACGTAGGGATGTTCTGGATTGAGTACTTTCTGAGGTTAGGGTATGGGGTTTAACAAATTGTGATTTAGGCCAAGAGGATTAGGATGTCAGAGTCGATTGCTCTGAGATTCAGTGCCTGCGAGCAGAAGCTAGGACCCGCTTCCTGGCCTCAGAAACCAGAAGGACTTAGCAGTGGAGCAGATAACATCTAACATCATTCAAACTGTTTGATGTATTATCATGCCTATATAATCCCAAAGTTTAATCTTGTTGTTGTTGTTGCTGTCGTTGTCGTCGTCGTCGTTGTTGTTGTTGTTGTTGGTTGTTGTTGTTGTGGTTGTTGTTGTTGTGGTTGTTGTTGTTGTGGTTGTTGTTGTGGTGGTTGTTGTTGTTGTTGCTGCTGTTGGTGGTTGTTGTTGTTGTTGCTGCTGTTTAGTTCCCCTAGGATACTCGGCAAGCATGAGAACGAACTCGAGCCCAAGTCAGATCCTCGAACCCGCATGAGTGTTCCCACATATGGGAGTTTCCGAAAATTCGCGGTACCTTGTTTGGGGGTCCTTATAATAATAAGGATCCTACAATTTAGGGTAGTATATTAGAGTCCCCTATTTTCGGAAACTCCCACAAATAACCTCAAGCTAGAGCACTCCCCGGATTCTACATCCCGCAAGCCCTCATCGCGAAACTCTACAAACCAAGAAACCTCGAAGCCGAGACCTCAATAACCCCAAATCCTTACCCCAAGCCCCGTAAGCCCTTAACCCCCAAGGTCCAAACACCTTCAACTCTTGTGGCCTTGGGGCAAATCTACTTAGAATCTCTCAAGACATGTGACGAGAACGCCCTAAACCCAAAAGTTTTCAGAATTCCAAGGCCAGCTCCAGGCTCTTGAACCCTCTCAACCATTAAACTCTGGCAGGACCCGTGCACAGAGAGCCAGAGAGAGACACTGCGTCCAGACAAAGTTTGGTAGTTTAGGAAGCCTAAACCCCAAGCTTTTTGAGATTCCTGAGCTCGAAGCAGGTGAATCGGCACCTCCTCCGTGACCTCATCAACCGAGATTTGTGGACCGAGGCAGATTCATAAAGTCGACATTTGAGGTTTGTTGGCTTCCATTAACAGTACGTATTGTGGTTACTGCTTGGTATACCGTTTCAGGACTTGAAGTTTCGGAGAGCCCTTCAATAGGGCGTGCAAGTCTTCGGCTTAGGGGTGGTGACTCCGAGGATTCGAGGCTTGGGGTTTTTCAGACAATGAAACCTGAACGCGCCACTTGTGCGAGTTTCGGAAATTTCAAGGACTTTTGTGTCGATGCCTGATTGTACGCCCATGGGTTTGCCCAGAGGTGACCTAGATCTCTTCTATACGGAGCATGACCACGGACAATTGCATGAACCTTTTGAGTAAGAGTTACTGCATGATACTATGAGCTGCTGATTACTTAAAGTTAGTGGATTCTGTGGGGCTTTTTTGAGGCTTTTGAGACTGAGAGTTTACAGACTACTACTAAAATCCTCAACTGATGTTTTTGCTAGGACGTGCGACTGCAGCTCATCGCTCACAATGGGAGCGTCCAGGCTTTGGACTTGCCAGAGGACCGTGACAAGCCTTACGATTTTTGGTTTACCTATAGTCTCCGTTGTAGTTCCTTTTTCTGGTACCAATTTTCTGGTTAGGATCCTTTTGGTTAACCAAAAAAAAGGAACTACAATGGAGACTATAGGTGCTGGTGGTTCAGGGTACGGTCCAAGCGAGGGTATGAGAGCAACAGTTGGCATATTCAGTGACGCTGCAAGCCTTGAGAAATTTATGGAAACAAACGTGCGTTTTCCTCATGAGGCCGTTGCACTATTACCAGTACTATTACTATTACCATACAATCCTCTGCTTTCTCCTGGTGCCGGCCTTTCGCTTATGTTGCGTGGCGATGCCACAACGACTTGAAGCAAAACCACGTAAAGGATCCTAAGTACCGATGCTTATCCGAACCACAACTGAATAGTAATTCCTACTATAGCAACCCCGTGGTTAAGTCCTAAGGTCCTAAGCCCTATAAGCTCGTGCAAATCGACATCAAGTGCTCATATATGCTTTCGTAGTTAGAGTTGAAGCCTTATGATAATTCTGCTTTTCGGGATTCTGGGTTTGGGGATTTAGGCTGCTGGTCCCTGAGTCCCATGCGCTCAATTGACGCAATTCCCCTCGAATCCAGAAAGTAGCGTTTAGGGTTCGATGTTGTAGTAGAATCAAGGGTTTAGGGTTTAGGGGTTTAGGGTTCAATGTTGTAGCAGAAAATTCTGTTTTACAGCGTGGTGTCAGCGGCCGTCCTTGCACCAACTATTGTTCTTGGGGTCTTCGCGAGGATCGCTTTAAGGGACCGCTCGTCGTACTGGTTCATCGGAAGAAGGTGTCGGCAGAGATTGCATGCCGAAACTAACCCTAAACCATGAATCGAACAGCTTCCGTCCTCACACACCGACATCTAAGTTTGGAAGACCTGTATAGACGCTCTATCTTATGGCAAAGGACATCAAGGAGCTCTACAAAACCGTCTGGGAGATCCGGCAACGCGTGTCTTGCCCCGATTTGCGGAGGGGATCCGATGGTTTAGGGTTTAGGGGCCCTCCTGTATCCCCTAAGCCCCAAACCCTAAACATCTTTAAGCACTAGGCGTTAGTTTAAGCAAAAGACCCCAACAGCCATAGAATAAAATCTCCGAAACCCGACGAACCAGGCCGTACTGGACATGGCGGCCGACCGCGGGGCTTACATCGATCAGTCTCAGTCCTTGCTGCTTGTCCGGACCTCTTTGGGATTATAGGGGTTAGGGGCCTTAATGATTGCCTATTATACTATGTTCGGGGGGGGTGGGGGGGTTCCTTATTGTAGTTATTGGTTAGGGGTTCAGGTTTGAGCACAGGTTTAGTGTTTAAACGGTTGAAGAGGGTTTGGTGGTTTAGGTTTGGGGCTTAGGGTTTGAGTGTGGGTATGGGAAAGTAACGACAACGGGGGCTTTAGACAGCGACCGACTAGTTCACGCAACTTGCCCTGAATCGGCGGATGTTGTAGGTGTTGTAGGGTTGGCAGTGAATTCCAAGAAGCCTTCAACGGAATTCCCATAGTGCACTCCAGAAAGTTGGAACATGGTTTTGAGATGAGTAGTGCTGAGATTCCCAGTGCTTTGAGCAGGATAAGAATAACTTCTGGCTCATATTTCAGTGCCACCACGGACAACAAAACCCGGAACCCGACGACTCAGGATCAGGGTTCCTGAATCAGATTCCGACATTTTTGATTAGGACATGTTAGGACACTATTCGTCATCTAGTGCAAACGCATAACAGCTGTAGCCAGGTTCTAGCCTCAGAACGGGCCAATTCGCTTGGCCTAAGGAACATCCACATGGTGGACGTCACAACTGCCAAGCTCTCTTCGATGCACTTCCATGGATGGCGACTCGACAAAACACAAATGTCACCAAAATCCGAGAGTCATGGTTGGGCGTGCCTCGAAACAAAGCCCTGAAACCCTAAACCCCCTAAAGCCTAAACCCCCCCCCCCCCCTCCGAAAAAAACAAAAAAGCCCTAACCGTAAAACGGCGGACTGCTGCAGGAACCTTGGGTTGAAGACCGGTCTCTACTACCTGAGGCAATCTTTAGGGTTGAGGGATTGGGGTTTAGGGTTTGGGGTTTAGGGTTTAGGGATTCCTGGTTTAGCGTGCAATTTCCATTTCTGGAAGGTCGTTGTTGAAGGTTCCCGTAGTTTCCGTAGGATTGCACAGCGTTCGGGTTTAACGTCTTTTCGTATATGGTATTGCTTGAGGATTATGAAAGATTTCTTCCCGAATCTTTAGGATTTGTTTTTGATTCGCCTGGTTTTTCCACGGCTCTATAGGATACGGTTCGTTAAGGGTTCTGCGGGCTCTATGGGATTTTGTAAGTTCTGATCTTATAGGATGTTGTTCACAGGGTTCCGGAGGGTTTTATGCTAGGTCTTAGTTGGGGGTTTTGGGAATTTAGGTGTTAGGATAGCATTGTACCTTTAGGGTCACGCCCTACCTTTTTAAGGTAAAAAGGTACCTACTTATATATATATATACATATATATATATATGAGACTGATGCTAACCATAAAACTGGGCTGAAACAGGGGGTAGAGTAGTAGTGGTGCTGGTAGTGGTGGTGGTGGTGGTAGTAGTAGTAGAAGAAAAAATAACCAGAGGGATAGAACCTTGCACTCTCAAGGGGAAAACAAACGTACCGGCCAAACTCATTGCAGTACTGCGGCACCTTCCGACTGGACTTATGGCATGCCGTGTGTTGGTGTGAAATGGTGAGCCTCGCGCAGACGACTACCAAGGCATCTGTGTTCGTGGAAAGTTTGGTCGCGAACCTGGGTCACATTTTAGAAACACTGCGGGACCCTGATGTACAACACGAAGAGTGGCCTTTATCATACGAGCCCTTTAGGCTCGATAGCGAGTTCCCCGCACTTCTTCTTGCCTGTGAGTCAGCCGCAACCTTTCTCTGCCACTCAGGGGCTTGCTAGGGTCTTGCATAGGTTTACAGGATGGTTTTGCTAATGACCTCACTTTGAGGAATTTATTTGATACTGGTTGCCTAGTCCTAGTGACCTAGTGTTTTTCCATGCCCTAGGCTTCAGCCCTCCACTTCTACCCAAACCCAGCATGCGGCCAGGACGAAAGCCGCTGCAGACGCCATCAAGTTTACCGTGGATGTCGAAACACTGTCACTTGCCTGCCGGTTGTTCGGTCCATGGCCAACCCACGTGCCTGAACAACTAGACTAGTATTCTATTCCTATAGGGTTCCATGATCGGTGTCGTAGAAAACCTCTCAGAAGCTTTTCTACACTGGAACCCTAAATCCTAATCTAACTGGTCGGCTTCTGTATTGGGTTGTAGTTAATTGTCAGATCTAGCTGGCTGATACAGCTAGCTTGTGGTCACCTGCTTGTCCACACTAGTCTGTCTCATCATGATCAATCAGTGGCCTGAGCTAAGTCTTCCGTGTGTTTTTGCTCACTGCATAAACTTACCCATATGACTGTGCGCCAGGTTTATGTTTCCGTATTTTGCCAGACGGAAACCAAAGGCTGTCAGCAGAATGTTAGTAAATAACGTAGTCTAATTCTATGTACCTTGCTTCATGCCTATTTTGCCTAACGTCCTGGTCCAATCTGACATAAAGAACCTGGCACAATCAAAGGACCTGGATCGATGGGTTTTAACGTGACAGATGCAATTAGGGTTTAGGGTTTAGGGACACAGCCTCACGCAGCATGGCACAATGTGAACCCGAACGACTACAGAGAAGCACTCGTGCGTTTGTTTGGTAAGTCCACGGACTCATGATCTAAATGCCAGCTGCCCTGCAGAGGGCCGCTTTACAGTTTTGGCCTTGCTGTATCTGCTCTACAGCATGGCGGCTTCATGTTTTGAGAAGCCCTTATCGTGTCTGGTTTCGGGCTTTTTGTGCATGCGGTAGGCTTCGTAATTTCAAGCTCCATGCAGAGCCTCTGCAAACAAGAAAAGCAAGAAGGAGCACCCTCACACAAAATCGAGGATCAAACCTAAATGCCCCTACAAGCCTTGCTTTTGTCCTCGACCGGCTCTGAATCCCAAACCTTAAAAGGCCTGCAGGCCTTAAAACACCAAAATCTCAAGCCGCATGCTCCCAGAGCCTAACGAGCAAACCGATCCGTACACCCGTAAATGAAGACAAAAAACCTTCCGGGCTGGCACTCTGCACAAAAAGTGACAAGAAAGTCGAACTCCTATTCCGCCACTATGCTGCGATTTTTCAGCTAGACCCTAAACCCTAAACCCCTAAACCCTAAAAGCTAGGGTATGGGGCCCGGGCCCCCAAGAAATCTCCCTTTTCGCAGCCACTGAATACACAGCGCTAACCCGAAACATGGAGCCCCTCCGAGCCTGTGTCTTATTCACTAAATGGGTAGTTGTCAAAATTAAGGTCCCTTTTTGGGCACCCTAAATAATAGGTGCCGTATTATAATAGGGACCCAAAAAGGGACCATAATTTTGACAACCACCCAAATGACCTTTGGTTAGTAGGGAATGGAAGAATGGTAGTTAATAGTAGTTATAATTGTACCCCATTCCTCCATTCCCTACTAATCAAAGGTAAGATGAAGGAGTCACGACGGAGTGAACAACGGGTTCAGCCTGCAAAACAAAACACATGTACACCCCACACCCTGAACCCTCAACCCAAAGCCATCTTAAACACCCAAACTCCCAGAATCCCTAAGCCCTAAACCATCCTAGGGCCTCTAGCGCGAAAGCCTCAAGTCGCAAACCCTAAAGCCTAAACTCTAAACCCTACTCGAACCCTAATGAAAGTCCCTAGGGTTAGGATTTAGGGTATAGGGTGTAGGGTTCCTGTTTTGCCTGGGCACCCATGAGAGCTTGAAAGCCAAGGAAGCAGCGCTCAAGCTCCGACTCGGAAGGCGAATGGGGAGTAACATCGGGGCTGTAATAGTTTCAATGATAGGGTGCCTGTAAAGGCTTCCTTTAAGGCATACTATAAGGATCCGTACGAGTACTATAAGGGCGTACCATAGGGACCTAATACAGTAGAATAGGGTTCGTTTAACGCGTTCCTTTCCAGTTGCTTAAAGGCTTCCTTTAAGGGATACTATAAGAGCAAAAATAAATTGTATAAGATTTTAGCATAGGGGCCTCGATAAGTGGAATGGGGTTCCTGTCAGGGATATTATCATGTTAAGGCCTGTACGATTGTAGGGCGTGGGGGTTGTAAGGTTTTTTTTTTACAAGGCATTTCAGAGTTTAGGGTGCTGAAATTTCTCCCAGGTGCTAAGGGAAGGTACTACATTAACCTGCATACCCTAGGCCGTGGCAATTGTGGTATACTGCTTCTCATGCATAATGCTGTGGGTTAAAGCAAATTTCGGAGCTCCTCCTGTAAGGAGGCTCGACAGGCTTGTTTCGTTGTAGCATAGGAGCGAACATGGGCACCTTATGACTCCATCTATAGCCCTACATGCGAGACCCAAAATCCCCCTGAACCCTAAACTCTAAACCCTAAAGCGGCCACAGGAACGAAGGTGCAGAAGACGGCCATCGAGAAGTTGAAAGCCGAGGGGCCAAAGTATCAATGCGAAAACTGCAGTGCCTGAGCCGAAAACGCTTGGACAAAATTCGGTGGGGAAGCCAGTGCCGTCTGCAAGTCGCAGATGGTCAATTCATGGCCCTCTTCCCTTCAAAGTTAGCTTAGAAGTATATGCTTATGGCTTTAACTTTAGCTGACATGAACGGGAGAGGCTTCAGCTCGCCCAGTGTGTGCCGGGGAAGTGGGGCCGCCTGCACTGACAGGGGTAGAGACGGATGGTTGCGATGTATATCAACTTCGCAGCTGGCCAGGATGACCATGAAAGCTTCTAGACAAACAGCTGCCGAGACGACGTCAGGTGCAGACAAGTCTGTAATGTGTCTACTGCATGATGAAAGAGGAGAATCCCTACAGAGAGTTCGATTCCAATGCAAATGTCCGATTCAAACTCCGTTCACGCGTAGGCTTGAAGTTCGGATCTTGCGATGTCGGTAGATCAAACCTGAACCTCAGCACTTTTATGGTCGGTTCTGGCATGGGGCCGCAGAAGCACAAGTGGGCCGTGTTATCACTGCCCTGCCTTGTGCTCCTTGCTTGGGGGAAGTCCTTGGGCACCCTGGCCCCGAACTCTACCACTACCAAGCTTCGAAAAGTACTAGGAACCCACTAACAACAGCACCATGCATGATCCTACACTTCCTGAGGTATTGCTAGTACTGTAGGCTTCACTGCATCACATGTGAATAGATACTTGTAGAGACTTGCCACTCGCAATCGTGCCGACACATAGTACTTCTATGGGTCGTGGGCACCGACAACAATTAAGGGTCGATAACAGGCACTGTCCAAGAAAAAGAGGTACTGGCAAATGGGATTGGGCCTTGGTTTCGATGGACACAGAGCTCCTTGAGGTGCAAAGACGATGTACCCAGTACCCATCGACACTCGCATGCCTTTTCATGTAGAGGTAACATGTCTTCGTTCGCAGTTCATGTCAATGAAGCTTGCCCGAAGAAAATGCACAGTCGATCGCAGATGTCAAAGGCCCAAGGGTTTGGGGTCGGGGACACCAAGACGATGCCTTCGGCACAGTAGCAGAGACATCGCGGAAAGGAAAAAGGCGGACTCTGGAGCCTGGATAGAGGTGTTTCATAAGCCTGAAACCCTAAACGCCTTGCAGCGCAGTTACATGTCGAACTGTGTCTGACTCCAGCATGATGGATTGAAGTGGAAGCCTGGACGACGTGGAACAGGGCTTTCGATGCGGGTGTTCAGGGTTTAACTAGAGAGTCATACTCTACCCTTTTTTTGGCGAACTAGTTGTGCGGTTAGGAATTGTTGTATATTCAAGTGCAAAAGTAGGTCTTCTATAAACGGGGTAGGGTACGACCCTTGATGCAGGGCTTTGATTTTTGTGGATCATCTGAGCAAACTCCACAGCCAACAGACCTACAGCACTACGCAGTCCTCAAATTCTGCATGTCGCACCTTGAGCGCAAAAGATTCATGAAACCCAAGGTGGTCCAAGCTTTGCACAACCACCTGGCCACAAGCATTGTAAGGCTCAGCCTAAAGAGCAGACCCTCAACACCACCATTTACCAAGGTAGAACCTGATCTTTACGGCATCACGGCCCTGAAGTTGTAAGTCATCTGGACAAAGAGTTAAAGAGGTTCGACCACAGGGGCCTCAATAATCAGCATAAGGTTTTGGTGTACATTGTTTCAAAGGTTTAGTTACATTATGTAGGGACTAACGGTGGGATACCTTTGCTAACTATAAATCCGAGGCCGAGGTATGCTCGCATCTGCCTGTGTCAAGCTCTTCCGTACATGCACACAGACAGACAAACACTACACTCGAATGAACGAACTAGTTTAGCTATGTACTCGTATGTATGTGTGTATGTATGCTTGAATGGATGCATGTCTCGAGTATGGCTAACGCCTGCTTAGACACTCCTAACCCTGGTGTGACTCTGCGTCCTGTGTGAGGTGGAGGCTTGGTCGTGTACGACCTGCGCTTCCTTCGGCCCTGGAAACATTGGAAGGATCGGCTGCATCAGCTACTCGTAGAGTCTAAACTACCTGATATAGAAGCTGAAAGGCTTGAATAATGAGTGATGCTATTTGTCAGGGTCCTTGCTACATTTTTGGAATAATGCAGTCTACTTCTCAAGGGTCTTGCAGCGTATGGTCGAGGGATGAGGCTTACAGCAATGGTAGACAAGGGCAGCTACCCAGGGTTTACGGCATCGGGGATCATGGATTGTTCTTGGTTTTGGAAATACTTCTCTCCACACTTGGCTGTTCAAGTTTTCCATAGGTGGTTTTCCGACAGTAGTAGGGTTTATGTTTGCTGTTGGTAGCTTCGTATTGGCGCTATCGGCGGGTGTTGCAGTGTGCCCGACTAGGTACCGATGTTGGATAATAATTTCTCGTTTCCGTTATTGATGAATATGGAAACCTGATTATGCACAATTTTGCGGCGGCTGAAATCGACAACTATAAACAAGTTTCAAGTGCGTTATTGTTTTTTCACGCCGCGTCACAACCTCCGCGTTCATGCACCAACAACTGCAAACCTATCCCCCAAAATCAGGTAGCTCCCTTATTATAAAGCCAACCCTCAACTATCTATATATATATATATTAATATATATATATATATATACATACATACGAGGGTGTAAGGTTTAGGTGCCGTCGAAGAGGTTTCCCATCGCCACGCTTCTGGGCGTTCAGTTTTCCTTCACCTCGGTGGGCCGACATGAGTCTTAGGAATGACATACCCCTATCACCCGCATAAATCTATGCTTCATGAATGAGCCCCAAAACCTTATTCCAGTATTTATGTGGGAACCCTTTGCAAGTTACTACGCCCTATAAACCATCATTAAACACTAAGCCGTTTGAGGCCCCCTATGCTAAGCCACAGCCCTTGGATGTGAAGGTGTCCACAAGAGCTGGCATTCTCTCCATGAGGCTGCCGCTGTCGTGCATCAGTCTGTGATTCTGCATTAGGCTCTTGAAGGCTTAGGGTTGAGGATTCTACAGGGTATTTGGAGTTCAGGGTTTAGGATTCTGCAGGGCTTTTGGGGTTTAGGGTTTAGAATTTCGGATTCTATTTTGCGGCCGTTGGGTTCATGCTTTAGGACTGGGCGTTGAGGCTTTCGACATTTTTGCCCTTAACAATAAAGTAAACTCTTGAACCGAACCCTGAGCCTAAACCCTAGAACCCTAAAGCCCTAAACCCTAAAACCCGCAAGCCCTGAACCTTAAACTTGAAGGTCAGCAGACTTCGCTACATCTCCGGGGGTCTTTGCGGTGCTTTCCTCGGCTCGGCAGTTTAGGGGCGAGTAGGGTTCAGGGCCTGGGTTTAGGGCGGAGAGGTCATGGTTTAGAGCCTATAGGGTGAGGGGAGTGTGGAGGGTTGGGGGTTTGTACTCTCGTGGGTATTCTGGGATGCTCCATCATGGGGGATTCTGCTTGCATGTTTCCGCGTTGTGTTGGTCGTAGGTCGCTCTGCCAGGAGCCCAAATTGCCCAGAAGAAGCGCGAGTGACTCCATTCCTCAGGGTATGATGTTAAGGACTTCAGGGTTTTAGGACTTCAGGGTTCAGGGTTTAGGGATCTCGAGTGTGCAGGTTGCTTCTGAAATTATCCGCGCTGTGCCGGGTACCTTTCGAGATCTATGGGCTCCGAAATCCTGTAGCTGCCCTCCCCACAACCACTGATCCTAAGCCCCTAAACCTCTAAAGCCTACATACCGCAAACGCTAATCCCAAACCCCGAAACCCTGAGAATTCTAGACCCTGACCCCTAAACGCAATTCTTAAACTTATACCCTGATCATTGGCCCCCAACTCCAGAACCCTGGCCTGCCTCAGATCAAATCAAATTCACACAGAGGCCCTTGGATCACGAATGAACGAAGTGGCACTCTACGACGTGACGCAAGGCTGGTTGGGGGGCTACTTCCCCTTGAGCCTTACACCCGAAATTGTAAGAAGGCATGGTGGGTTTTGTGAGTCTGAAGCTGCAATAAGACTGGTGTAGTTGACGGATACCTTAGAACTTCAGGGCTTTTGTACTCGGAGTTTAGGGCTTGTTTCTGGCTTCTAAGGCCTGAAACCCAGGGTAGATCCGATTCAGACCACTTTCGGATTGCCGTAGGCTTGACCCCAAAACCAAGTACTTGGAGGTTCAGGGGTAGTTATAAGTAGGGTTATAAGTCCCTAATATGAGTTATAAGTATAGTTACTCTACTTATAACCCCACTTATAACTACCCATGAACCTCCAAGTAGAGACCTGAACCCCCCCCCCCCCCTAAACCCCCAAGCCGTCAACCACACCTGACCCTAAACCCAAAGCCTAAAGGACCTAAACAAATCCTGTACCAAGTGCAGTTCACGAGGCTCATGCCTGACTCTCTTCCTGACCGATCCGGTGGGCGAGAAGCCCAAGGAGGCGGGGGACGAACCTTGAAAACCCGATCGCCCGAAAAGACAGTCACCAGCAACAATGCAGAAGCCTTCGGAACCGCGCAATCCTAAAAACCAAACTGTATATCAACTAGCGGTAGAGCGGTTTCGGGCTTCGGGTAGTGTCTCCATATAATATAGCTTCATGGTCTGGCAACCCACTACAGGGATGCTGGCTTGCCGATGACACGATGTCACACACACAGACACAGACACAGACACACACACACACATGTCCAGAAACGTGCACTGTGGATCTGGGGTGTGCAGCAGTCTAGCTGTTGAATCCAAAGATTGTTGACGTTACACTTACTCTTGAGCTGGCTGACTTGGTCGTGTGGGGGCTCTCACTAGAGATGAGGTTATCAACCACCATCGTCTCGTTGCACCGTCGTTGTCTTCAGGCTGATTGCCGATCATGCGGGGGGGACCATAGTGCTATCATTACTATAGTAGGGGCCTATATTAAGTTGGGGATTCCTTAGTATAATTATGGTATACTGGGCCCCCAAACCCCATTCCAATTATTTAGGCCCCTATAGTACGCTTCTGGACCGTTGAACAGCGCTTTGCAGGGCTCCCAGACTCGTGTCAAAGTCATTCTCCTTCAGGGTTTAGGGGTTTAGGGGTTTAGGGGTTGAGGGTTTAGGGTCTAGGGGTTTAGGGTTTAGGGGTTGAGGGTTTAGGGTCTAGGGGTTTAGAAAGCGGCCTTTCAGGCTTCAGGGCGAACGACCAACAGCCTACCTGCAGATCAATGTAATTATGATCCCAGCATCAAAGCAAATCCCAGCAAATCCCTCAACTTCCTCTCCGGCAATCAGGGTTCTTGTTAAGGGATTTAATTCAAGTTACCATAAGAAAACCATAGTATTTACAGTAGATCCCTATTCTGGTAACTTGAATCAAATGCCTTAACAAGAACCTAGCAAAGAACCTAGTTATAGGGACCCTTAGGGGGGTTGGGGGGAGGGGGGTAGGGGGCCTTAATGCCCATAATAAGGACCTAATAAGGCTTATTTAAGGAAGTATAGTCCCCTNGAACCTAGCAAAGAACCTAGTTATAGGGACCCTTAGGGGGGTTGGGGGGAGGGGGGTAGGGGGCCTTAATGCCCATAATAAGGACCTAATAAGGCTTATTTAAGGAAGTATAGTCCCCTACCCCCCTCCCCCCTACCTAAGGGTCCCTATAACCTAGCAATACATGGCACTGAGGATGCGCTGAGCATCCCGACTCTTGTGGAGCTGCCTGTGATTGCAGGCACTTCGGGGCTCTGGGGCTTACCGGGAGTAGTTAGGGCTTAGCGTTAAACCCTAAACCCTAAACCCGTTGGGTTTAGGACTTACGTCTAGATGCTTTGGGAGCAATGAATCCTCAGGGGTGCTTAGAAATAGATTTTAAGTATTGGTTCCTATAATCCTTAAGAAACAGGTAAAGTTGATAATTTTTGCTAGGGGCATAAGTTCAGTATAAAATCCCCGTTCAGTCCGTGTATGCTTGGACTATAGTATACAGCATACCCCGACACCCTGTTCTATTTGGGTAGTTCTCTAAATTCGGGCCCGTTTTAAGTCCCAAAGACGGTACGGCCCCCTGAGGGACAAGGGACCCGAATTTAGAGAACTACCCATGATGGGTGTAGGATGGTGTAGTGGAGTTTGGGGCACGTTGCCGAGACTGTTGGAAGCTTCTTAACCTGTCATGACCTTTCATGTTCTGTCCAGGGCTCTAATTGGGTGGTTGTCAAAATTATGGTCCCTTTTGGGGTCCCTGATATAATACGGCACTTAATATTTATTTAGGTTACCCAAAAAGGGACCCTAATTTTGACAACCACCCAATTTTATTTAGAGGGCCTCGGGTTGAGAAGTTGAGGGTTTCAAGCTGGAAGGGTGTTGGATTGAGGATTGCGGGAGTGAAGGATGAATTGCAGTGCACGGGGTTTCTCCAGTAAAACGTGCTTGTGGCAGCGACTAGTCCTGCAACATCGAAGCTCCGGTCTGTAGCGCCGGCACGCCAATCCTGAGCCGTGGAACCTTGTTTGAATATGTTTGAATCTGAACGGAAGGTCAAGGACAAAACTCGAATCCTCGGGAAGGACTCAAGGACGAACGAAGCTTAACTATTCAGCTTGAGTTGTTCCCGACCCAGCGCCATTTGCGGCCCTCAGAAAACAGCCACTACGGACTACGGAGGAATGACACTACTCTAATACAGTAGCATTGCCATGTGAACAAACGGGTATCCGTCCATGTATCTTGCCCACCTGTCTTGCTAGTATTTATAATCTATGGAATTCTCAGTGCAGAACCGGAAAGCATGAACTGTTCAGGAGTGCCGAAAGTGACGTGGGAAGACCCATGTCCGCTCCTGCCCAGCCCCGAGCGTATCTCGGGTCTTCGGCTTGGGGCTTGTAGGGTTTTGGGTTTAGGGTTATATTGAGGCTTAAATAACTACCTATACTCTTGGGGGTTCCTGATTGTAGTTCTAGTATAATCGGCACCAAAACCCTATTCTAATTCATTATTAAGGCCCCTATAGTAGGGTTTTG
The DNA here is from genome assembly GCA_003297005.1 of Symbiodinium sp. clade A Y106. NCBI lineage: Eukaryota > Dinophyceae > Suessiales > Symbiodiniaceae > Symbiodinium > Symbiodinium sp. clade A. Next base: position 75,291 of record BGNK01001183.1, on the reverse strand, counting down.
GGTTTAGGGTTTCGGGCTCGGGTCAAGGCCTGGGCTTCGGGCTCGTAACTTTAAGGATGTGTGGGTTTGGTTGGGTTCAGGGATTACAAGGTACAAGGGCTGGGGCTTAGCAGGGTTTTAGAGTTTCGATTTTAGGTGAGGGCTTACGGTTTAGGGCTTTAGGGTTTTATGGGTTTTAGGGTTTAGGGGTCCTGAACGAAAGGATATGGGGATTTCCCAAAGCTGGGAGTTCTGGTGATCATAAACAGATGCTGCAGCTCCCATGTAAGAGGCAGGCTCCAAGAGCAACCCTCAATGTCCATGTACCTAAACAGCATGTACATTGGCCCCAAAGTACCTATATCGGGACTACTTCAAGGCCAAAGTACAGTATATACTATTTGGGTACATGGACCCTGAGGGTACGGAATACCGAGGTGGAGCCGTAATCTTTTGACAAATGCCGCAGGGCTACGCATTTGGCAGGGTGGTGCTGTTAAGGCCCTCGGTCGCCGCTGGAACCATCAGCCAGACCAGGGCGTGTGTCCTTGGCCGGCCTCCACACACCACTACTGTAGAAGCCTAAATACTTGCCAATAATATTCTTAGGTCTTAGGGTTCCTCATTGTAGTTATACGATAAAGGAGCCCAAAACCCTGTTCTAAATGTTAAGGCCCTTACATTACTTCGCCTTCCTGCCTTCCGTTCCAGGCAGACCTTCGCCTTGCAGACCACGGTTTAGGGGTTTAGGTTTTAGGGTTTAGGGTTTAGGCGTAGTCCGGGCTTCTCCAACCGCGTGTCACGACGAAAAGTGGTCGACGGATCTGTCTCGCGCACAGAGTATCGTCGTTGCAACCCCTGCAGAGACAACAGTGGATTGCTAGAGGCTTGCTTGGACCTAATACAGATGTCTGATACAGTTTGTAAGTCTATCCGACCCGCTATCAGTAGTCAGTAGCCAAGACCCCTGATCACATATGAAGTGCTCTCGGCCCCCTCATTCGGAAAAACCTGGGTGTACCCTGAAGCCCGCAACCCTGTACACACATTCAGGAGAGACCCTACACACCAGAGCCCCCAAGCCTAAAGCCAACACCCGCAGTGTAAAGCCTGAAACCACGAACTTCACCGACGCAACCAGTAACCCTCAATCCTAAGACTCGACAGCTTCTTCCCTCAAATCCTATGTAGGGCCTGAACCCTGAACCCCCTAGACCCTCCAAGCCCGAATCCCCAAACTATTTGAGCCGCCCCCAGGTCTGGTGCAAGCTCCGGAACTGGAAGCGTCCGGTCACTCTGGTCCGCCCGGTGTAAGGTCGTGAGTTCCTGATACGTTCCTTGCAGGCGTAGGTTGTAGGGCTCAGGGTTTCGGGCTCGTGGGGCTCGGAGTGTGATGGAGGCTTTGAGTTGAGGTTTGGGTTTAGAAGCTTACTGAGGGTTTGCCGGGCCCTATAAGGGCGGCAGAGACCAGTTGTCACGCTGAGTAGACTAGAACACTAAACCCTGAACCAAACCCTAAACCCCTACTGTTCAGAAGCCTCGTGTCTTAGGGATGAGGTTGTGGGACCATTTTGTAGGCTTACTTAAATTCATGTTTCGAGTGCCCCACAATGTTAATCCTAAAGCTATAAGCCCTGATCCGTAAAGATTTAGATTCAGCCCCGACTTTCCAGAACCGCTTCGGTACGGCCGCCTTGGTGTGGACGAGCGGTTTGAAAAAGTCGCAATGATAATGTCCCTTCAGGGTCCAGGGCTTGGGGTCATGGTTTACGGTTTCGAGTTCTACGATACCAGACAAATATGGAAAATGGTCAGAACAAGAATGAGTAACAAGCATATTAATAGTCACAAGTCATGATACCAATCGCAATACTAGGATGCCCAGTAGTACCCTCATTCCCTTTTTGTAGTCCTAGGTTCCTTATAAAGTTACCCAATACCAAAAAGGGAGCCCTGTTTATTCCTAGGTTACTGGGCATCCTAGAATAGCATTCGGGCCTCGGGAATATGGAGTTGGGCTTAGCCAGGGCGGAGGGCTGAGGGCGGGTACAGTTTCCGGTTAAGAGTTCGGGGTTTCCGGGGTCGCTTCGCATTGGCGGGGTTTAGGGTTTAAAAGGTTTAGGGTTGATAGGGCTTATAGGGTTTACAGGGTTTAGCGTCTAGGGTTTAGGGTTTATAAGGGTATATGTCCCACCACAGACGGCACTTTTTCGGAGCTTGCCAAGCATCCAGGTGTCAACCCTCGTGAGATCAAAGAATTCCAGTTTCTCATGAAGTTGGAACACCTGATTGCCGAATCCTTCCAGGCAAGTAAGCTCGAGTTGAGCGTTCATTCTGAGACCGCAGCCCTACAACCAAAAGCCTCAAGCCTCAACCCCAAAGCCACGGTCGCCACAGGCTGCCACCTCGTGGCGTGCAGACCTTTCTTCTTACGGCAGGCTCAGATCGCAAGGCGCAGATTTATGTCGAGTCCGAATGTCAGGACAGCCTATATCATGCCGTAGGATTTCTTAACGTTGGTATATACAATAATGATAATCCGTTAAACCCTATCGGCATGATTGAGACTCCTATTTTACACCCACAGCCCGCAATTCCAAGGCCAGCAATGAAAAGACTCAGGCTCAATCCCGAAGCAGCTTCTGGAAAGAAGACTCCCCACTCTCGCAAAGCCCAAACCAGCTTGCTGTAAGCCCTTATAAAGCCTGAACCATGGCACACTGAAGATTGGTATTCTGAGTATTTTCATAATTCGTATGAAGTATTATAATCATTCTTCTATATACATACATACGTGTGTGTGTGTGTGTGCCCTTGCAGAGTTGAGATTCTGCCGGTTTGGAATCAGGGCGTCATGCTTCAGACTGCAGCGTCGGACTTTTAATTTATGACTTCGCTCGAGCCTACTTAATAAGCTTAGTTAAGGGGGCGCTATGATTAATCTGACTCCTCTTCCGACCCCTTTTTCCTACATGTGATCCGAAACCCTACAAAACAGCCCATAATTTTGCGGGATAGCTTCGGCCATTAATGCAGTAGGTCATTGGATTCACAGGCAAGCCATACAACCATCAGTTGAGTCACAAACTGAAATAGAATGCAGTACCTACCAGGACCCCACAAGTACTGGTGGCCAAGAAACTCAGCAACTAGTGCATGAGCATCTGTGCAATCTCCTCAGTCAGTTTGAGTACGGCCCAACGATCTGTTCAACCATACCTAGGAGATCTGTTCGTGAACATGCCCTACGGTTGCTCTTAAGCCCCGACCCAAAATTCGATGCCGGTATCCCTAGCCCCTAGCCCAACCCCGCAAGCCTAAACCCCACACCTAAGCCAGAATCCGCAGAACCCATACGATGCAGATTCCCGAAGCCCTAGATGAGAGCCCATAGCATTGAGCCCCGTTGTAGAACCTGTGAGTTACGAATCCTTCATACCGGTCGTGATACCCCAAACCCAAATCCTAAACCCCCACAAACTCCTATATCCCTTAATTAGGGAATATACCTTAAACTATAGTATGACCCATAATGAGAATTAACGTATATTCCTGAATACAGGGATATTGCAGTCTCTGGGCCCTACTACCTCACTTTTCAGGTTCGGCACTGGAGCTTGGATCCTGGACAGACAAGCCAGGTGCCACTCCACAAGGGAGTCCTGTTCGTCCGGTTTGGGGTGTGGGGGGAGGGGGGGGGTTAAGGTTTAGGAGGTCGGCATACCCTAGCTACATGGCAGAACAAGCCTAGGTACCCCACCCAACGCGCGATAGGGTACAACGCTCTAGGGAGAGTTTATGGTGCTGGAGTTGTCTTCTTCGACGTGCGGTGCATCTGGCAGAGACAAGGCTATTCTTGGAGGGTGGGGGTAAGGACTCACTACCTTAACCTACCAAAACCTACTTTTTTGTGGGGTCTTATTATAAGCCCTAATATGGAAATTATAGGGACCGTATATAGCACAATATCCAACCAAACCCTGCTCTAATCATTATGGCCCCTGTCAGAGCTTCCGAGGTCGCTGATAGCTTACGGGTCAGCATTTCGGTTGCCGACACCAAGCACAGCATTCAGTTTGGCGCTTTTGACTTTGAGGTTTGGACCGATGTAAGGCCTTCAGCCCTCAACTGCACTTAGTCAGACTCAAAAGCTAGGGAACTCCTAGCCTATTATACCCCTTAAAATAATCCTTATAGAACTCCTTAAGGATCCCTTTAAAGGAAGCCCTATAAGGCCCCCAAGCCATCGCGACTTGAAAGCCGAGACTGGCGTGCACACCCCTGCTTCGAATCCAGGGCGGACCTCGTCATGATCCTTCCGTCGACATGTCGACCCTGAAACTCAACACAGCACCTGAGTGTGTCCTTGCATTGTCTTCTTAATGTAACATGTACCCCATAATGCTGAAAACCTGTGCGGTTCTGAGCCGAAAACTCCACGACCCCCAGAAGCCGTAAAAGAGAAGCTTGCAGGAGTGCGCTGTCGTGACCCCATCCGACGTGCCAGGCGAGACGGAGAGGCACAGCAGGGGGGTGCCAGGGTTCCGGCGCCTAGGGCTGGGATCTTTTGTTTTAGTGTAAATTCTTTTGAAGAGTTTGTAGGTTTGCAGCACTATAGGGCCTAGCTGATTGAAGGCTTACAGCTGAGAGGTTGTTCGGCCCGACATTGGGATTCTATCATGATTGTATTGGATGACTGATTTGCTAATTCTTTGGAGGTTCCGATTGCAAAATTGGGGGGGGGGGGGGCCTCTCCATGGGTTTTGTTTTGGGGGGGTGTGTTTTAGGAGGTCGCCCAAAGAGAGGATTTATGTCAATGCATCACCCCCACTCCCCCCGCCCATCTTTTNGGGGGGGGGGGGGCCTCTCGACTGGTTTGAGTTTGGCAGTGTGATGTTTAGGAAGTTCGCACACGTTGAGATTTATTGCAAGTCAACTCCCAAACCTTCCCCCTTCCTTTCTTTCTGCGGCGACCTGCATGTTCAGAATACCCCCCTTTTGGAAGGCATCTCTGGAGGATTGTGCCTAATCGGAAAAAGGAGTGACTCCCCAAATATAGCGAAACATTGACATGTTGTACTTGAAGGGGCGGGGGACTTAGTAAGTAGGTTCTAAGTAGAGTTACACGTGCCCTAAATGGAGTTACCCTAATTATAACCCTACTTATAACCAACTTACTAAGTCCCCTGCCCCTTCAAGTAGGTTCGGGGCTGTCGGGTTTGAGTTACAATCCATTGCTTGTGCTGGGCTCAGGCCACTGCCCTATCAGTAGTTCTGAGACCAAGGCCTACCTACACCGCCAGCCACCTCGGGGACGTCTTCGTCGTGCAGGTCGGGCAATTAATTACGGGGAGGGGTGAGGAAATCTTGGGGGTAGGAATGGGGCTTGACAGTTGGAGTTAGAGCTTTGCGTCAGTTTTGCACGTTTGGTAGACATCTAGGGTTTCGAATTTACGGACGGGCTTGTTCATTACTGCTTATAGGTGCTATAATCCATGCTTTGAGCTTTCAAGGCTTAGAATTTGGGTGTAGAGTTGGCGGCCCGCATGATGTACAGTAGTGATTTGGGACGAACTTCCCAAGGGAGTTGGGTTGAGAGGCCCTGCTCACCAGTAGCTTGGCCCCAGAACTAACACTCTTTCTAGTATTTGAGGATTTGAATTTGGCCGTGTAGTATAGAAGCCTGAAAAATTGGCTATGTTTATTCCTTGAGTAACTGTCCCATTGGCAAGGGGTGTATTTGGGTTTTGGGGTCCATGAAGAGCTGTGCATCTGTAACTTGCCAACCCGCAGCTCTTTAATGGATTGGGTAGTTCTCTACATTCGGGTCCCTTTTTAGGTCCCCAACAATATCACGGCACACTTACAAAAGGACCCTGCAAGGGACCCTAATCAAGAGACCTCCCCATTTCGATCCTGATAAAGCTACAGCCCCGAAAACGTTGAAGCTTTGTAGGCTGCAGACACCTTATCCTGGCTTGCAGCCATGAAGGCCACGAACCTTGAGCCTTACAAATCCCCGCGCTTTGCAACAGTTCAGCTGTTTGGACCCGGATCCAAGTCCTAAGCCCTACATAATCGCTGTATAGGATGTACAGCGGTTTCAATAAGGGAATGGTCCAGGGCTAAGTTTGCATTCGGGCTTCAATTTGTTGCTGGTATCCTAGAACCCAAATCATTGTGAGATACTGCGAGCAAAGAATGTCCTCTTCTCCTTCTTGTTCGGACTCAAAGCAAGCCCTTCAACCCTAAAACGAATTGACAAAAGCATGCAGTGCAAGGCTCCAGGGTTTAACTCCGGAGAGACTTTGCCTCTTGCTCAGCTGTGTAGGTCCGGTATCGGGCAGCTCATGGCAGCACTTTGCAGACTTTAGTGACTATCTGCCAGAAGTGCTCCAGTTTCTCCACATGCACCATTCGGTTCTGGATAATCAGTCGGTTGCTTTGGAGTATCAACATGTCTTGCTAAATCCTAAGAAGCAACACTCAAGCCCGAAGACCCCAGAAAACCCGAAACCCCAAACCCCAGAATGCTCAAGCTCATAGCCCAAGAAGCACGACATCAAAACATTCATAATCGTAAACCCCGATACACTCCCGCAATCCTTACACCCTCAGTCCATCAACCATAAAATCTATTCCCCTTGGNAATGCTCAAGCTCATAGCCCAAGAAGCACGACATCAAAACATTCATAATCGTAAACCCCGATACACTCCCGCAATCCTTACACCCTCAGTCCATCAACCATAAAATCTATTCCCCTTGGTCCGCATGGTGCTTTTGCGACTGGTGGTGCTGCTATGCGTCGCATGGCTCCCTGCCTGCAATGCAAGTCTGCGCTGAATTCTGCAAGCGTACTTTGGGTTTAGGCTAAAGATTCCACAACGGGTTTGGGGTTCCGTTTGATGCCTGGTCTCTGCTTGCAAGCCTATGCCCTATGCCACACTCTTCGCAAGCATTACTCTTTACACCCTAAACAAAAAGCCCATAAATCCTCGGGAACGGCGCAAGCCATGGGGTCTGAGTCTGAGGGGAAGGATCCGTGCCTCAAAGACATCGTAGGTTGATTAGGGCTGAATGGGTACGCAGTATTGGGTTTTCAAGGCCAAAAGCCATTCAGCGTCTAGTTCTTGCAAACCAGACCCCTACTACTTGCAAGAGCACAACAGAGCTGCCCAAACCAGGCCCTTTTTTTGGCTTAGATTCTTTACAAGATGCTACTAAACTCACCCATTGTTAGGCACCATATTAACACTTGTTTGAGGGTAGAAGGAGGGTCCTAGCACCGAGGATGATGAGAGTCGGCCCGGGAAAGGCTGGGTCCGGTTTGAGAGGTTTAGAAAAGCTCCCTGACTTCGCCTTCTCAGGGAGTTTCGGAGTTGCGCAGGGTTTCGGGTTTGAGGCTGTAGCACTGTAGGCTTCAGGGTTCTGGGCCTCCAGAGTTTTGGGGTTTGGGCCTCCAGAGTTTCACTACACCCCACCCCCTTTAGGGTTTAGGGTTTAGGGTTTAGGGTTGTGTGTGTGTGTGGAAGCGAAACTCTGCCTTCGCGTGGGTCTGCATTGGTCGTTTCTTTGGCCGCAATGTGTAATCCCAGCCTGGACCTCTAAATGTGAAGGAGCACTTGAAAGCAATAAAGCACCAATAAACACAGCATTGAACTTTCGTGGGGCCAGGTGCTTCTGTGGTTGGAGTTATTGCAGTCGGAGAAGGTTGTGTGCATGTGCTGCTCTTTCTTGTCTGCTCAAATTCAAATTCCGGTTCTTGAAAATTAGCCGGTAGATGGTAGTTGTACTGCTAGAAGCCAGGTTCCAGTTTGGGTTGCCTCAAAAGAGTAGGAGCCACTCTTGAAATAAAGACCCAGACATGCACCCCAACTCCGAGAACAATCTGTCAGATACTTGCACCCTGAATTGACGGTTTAGGGTTTAGGGTTTGGTGTAGTCGGTTGTTGTTGGATACCTTCTTCCCGTATGAAATGCTCCCAGGACGTAGCTAGAGCAGGCAAAAAAACTGTGGGACTCTGTGCTCCGAATCAGCAACAGGCTAAGGAGCAAGGTAGTGGTGGAAGTAGGAACCCCCAAGGCCCTACTTGGAGGTTCATGGGTAGTTATAAGTAGGGTTATAAGTCCCCTAATATGAGTTATAAGTCTAGTTACCCTACTTATAACCCCACTTATAACTACCCATGAACCTCCAAGTAAGGAGCAACCTTCGTAACTAGTCGGGCTTCCTTTTGGGAGTTCGGAGTCGGAGGCCACAACGGCAGTCGGCTCCGGCACAAAGCGGCTGCCACATAGCTTGCACACAGGGTTTAGGGTTTAGGGGTTTAGGGTTTAGGGTTTAGGGGTTTAGGGTTTAGGGTTTAGGGGTTTAGGGTTTAGGGGTTTATAGGGGTTTAGGGTTTAGGGGTTTAGGGTTTAGGGTTTAGGGTATGTAACAATGTAACCAAGTCGAGTCCCAACTCATCCTCAGGGTTTCGAATTTTGTGTCTTGGTGCTTCGATGTCTGGACCGCAGTTACTGAAAAACCCCTAAACCCTAAACCCTAAACCCTAAACCCTGGAATATAGTCCTGAATCCCGAAGCTTGGCACCCTTTGCACACCTCCCTAAATTTCTACATTCCCAAAGCCCTATCATGGCTAAAGCTTCAAGCTTTAGGCCCTAAACCCTAAGGCTCAACATACAGTCCCAGAGCGTTCGGTCGCCTTGGCCGAAGAGCCTTGGAACATGAGTCCTTGGCGTTCTGGCCAAGCCTGGACCCCTACTGATAAAGCCTAAGCCCGAAAAGGCTAAACCCCTAAACCCTAAATCCTAAGCTAAACCCTGAAATGCTAAACCCCTAAACCCTAAATCCTAAATTTAAATGCTAAACCCCTAAACCCTAAATCCTAAATTTAAATGCTAAGCCCTGCAACCCTGGACCGAACACGTCACAAGAACCCCGCACGAGCTCCAAGAAAGCTTTGTATGCAGATAGAAACCCATCGGAGCCCTAGACAACCGGGACAATTCTATACCCTAAACTTTAAACTTGCATCCTGAACCCTGAACCCTACCCATAGGCCTCATAGTAGTTCCATTTTGGGATTACCTTATAGGATTCTACATATGAACCCCAAAAAGGAACTACTATGGGGCCTATGGGTAAACCCTACAGCCCCTGAGCCCTCAACCCTAAGCCGGAGCCCAAGTGAGGCAGCCAGTTCGCCTGCCAGCCTGCGGCTACTTCGAGGTGTCTTGGGTGCGATGCGTGGGAGTTTAGAGTTCGGGGTTTAGGGGGTTCAGTGAGGGTTCAGGGTTTAGGGGGTCAGGGGTTTAGGACTTCGGGGGTTTAGGGGTTATGATTTCGTGGCTCAGCTCCGTTGTCACGCTGTGACCTTGCCGTTCTCGCATGAGCATTTGGTCTTGTGAGACAGCTGCTAGTACACTACTCGGCGGCCTTCCTGATTCGCAGAGGTGTCCGTACGTGGAAGGAAAAGGCCAGCACACCTGCTGCAACCAACGCAGTGCTTAGTGAAGTGAAAACCGTTCGTGTCTTCCCCAAAGGCATGCCGGTTGTGGCATGTCCCGTTCTGGTTGGGCTATGCTCTGACTAGACTCAGCAGAATTGCGATTAGGGCCTGTGCGGCAGAGGACAACATTTAGGGTTGGGGAGTTTGGCGTTCAGGTCTCGCGTTAGTTATACGCCTCCTTTACCTATTGAAGGCTTGATGTTTAGGTTTCGTATGGCTCAGGATCTATGGTCTGTGAATTCGCTGTCTTTGGCTCTCTAGAGTCCCATGCCTCGCCTCTTCTCATAGGTTAGACCCCCAAACTTCTGCTCCAAACGATTGAATTATGTAAGTTTGGCCTCACACGTAGCATGCGTTCAAGGGGTCAGTATACTGGTGAGTTTAGGATAGTAGTAATGTAGGTTCACACTTGGTGGAGTATTGCTTACCTGGTGGGTGACTTCTTGCAAAAATCCGCCCATCGTTCTGGATTTGGTTTCGGTCTACTCTGGCTCAGCCTCAAGACCTCTAAACCCTGAAACCCGAAGCGCAAAACCCCAAAATCCAAAACCCTTATACCCACAGATCCCCCAAACCCCCTGAAAGGTGCAGTTAGACATCAAGAAGAGCCGCTTTGTTACTCGACTTGGACGCTGTCGTTCTGTGCAAGACGCACGGATCTTCAGGCCGACTGGGCCAACTCTGAGCCCTAACCCCATTATTCCCTGGGGCTCGTAAATAATTTCCGCAACGCCCATTCGACATCGATACTGTTGACCGTAATCACATTCATCATCACCATCATCTCTTCCAGGGCTGAATTCTTCTTACACCCTTGAACTTATAGGCCCTATGCAGTTGCTTTTGTTGTGTTCCCATATGATGTTGGGGTGTGTCGTATTCCTTTCTAGGGACGATACTAAATATTATCCTACCCCCCATCTTTGAACTTAAGCCTAGCCCAGCCCTCAAGCCTAAACTTTAAACACATAAACCGTCACAAGCCCTATCCGAAAGCAGACAAGCCTTAGCCAGATCCTAGGCCCAAAGAACACACAGGCTCACCCACGAGCAGCAGAGTCCACCGAAGTCTTCCAAGCCAGAAGACCCCTAAACCCTAAACCCTACTGCCTGAACCCCAACCCCTCACCCTTAAACCCTAAACCCCCCTAAACCCCAAACCCTAAACCCCAATCCCTAAACCCCTATCCCTAAACCCCTAAACCACAGACTTAAAGAGAGGTCGGAAGTCGGTGACCCCAAGGCCAACCACAACTGCCACCTGGCTCTTCGGGCTGCTTGGGGGTTCCGGAAAGATATATATATATATATATATATATGGTCAGGCGTCTGGCGTTCCCAGCCCCACCCCCCCCCCCCCCAATGGTATGGTAGGGATCGGAGCTGTTGCTGCTAGATGGTGGGGTTGGTGCTGGGGCGGCCGGGGGTCACACGAAAGCCCTATGCAAGCCATAAACCCCATAAGATAGCGCATGCGCCTGTAAAAATAACCTTAACCTGTACTTTAAACCCTACACCCAACCTTAAACCGCGCCTAAATGCAAGCTCTAAGCCTAAAGCAGAACATGAACCGTCAACCCTAACGAACCTAGCCCTTGTCGATCGAAGCAAGATACCTTTTAACAGTAAACCCCAAAAAACTCAACAGCTTAAGCTAAACCCCAAACCCCAAAACCCCACAACCACCCCACAGGGGGAAGAGAGACCCCACACCCCACACCACAGGAAAGGGGTGGCCCCACCTATATCCAGACCATTGACCTTTGGGGGGGGAGGGGGGGGGTGGCCGCGGAGCGCGTGACCATATATATATATATATATACATATATATATATATATGTATAGATAGATAGATAGATAGATAGATATACACACTTACATAGGTTTTATTCATGTATTTGTTATTTTGTGTATTTGTTTGTTTGATTGACTTATGGATGCATTAGTGTTTTTCTTTTGTACGTGCATATAACTGCAATGACAGCATGTCTAATAGATACTTCTATATATATATATATATATATATATATATACATACATACATACACTGCTTGTTTATTTACGTTTTTAAATTCAGCAGCTGGTTGTCTGAAGATGTTAAATGATCTGAAGTCCATTCGCGATCGGCTAGAAGTACACACCCAATGGCTTGCAGCAAAGCTATCGGGTCGAGATATTGTACCCCCTGGGACGATCAAACATTTCTCAATGCCATGAAATCGTGGCATTGGTTCACGCTGACTCTCCCAGCAAGCCTGTCATGAAGGAACATCTTGTGCGCCAGATCGAAGAGCTCTCAGGATGCATAACGTCAAGTCGTGGTCGCATAACGAAGCTCCTGAACTTCGTCAGTGCAGTTGATCATTCGTCGCTCAAGCTCTTCAAGCAGCTGGCCCACAATGTTTTCGACAAGCTTCAGATCAACTGGGCCTAGTGGAAACAATCAATAGTTCGGTGCGCCGGACGCCAAGGTTCTGGTGACTGGTTTTTGCATTCAGTTTGTAGCTCTTCCCCGTTCTACTTGGCGATGTCCATCTCGTTCAACACCCGATCCGATTTCTCCGTCGTCGCATGATGATGTTTACCAGGATGATCTTGACCGAGACGTACGAGGATGTCGGAAGCGGTATCCGAGATCCTATGCTCGGAGCTCCGGTTGATCCAGCTCATGAAACTTATCACGCACCTGAGCCACATGCTTCACCTCGTCCCCTGAAGCGTCTTCGTGGTGCTCAGTTGTCGCTCACCCAACACGCGTTCGCAGTTGGTAGTATGCAATGATGCGACTTAGCAGTATATGTCTGTTTAAGACCGCATGTAGTCGTTGTTTGTATGTTCTTTATACTTGATTTCATTCTACCTCTCAAGTTCCGTACGTTCTCCGACTTACAGGAAACCGAACGATGTCATGCTCAAATACCTGATCCGCATAAGGCCCGACCGTCGTGCTGGCGTCCCACAGAGTGCTGCATCAAGCACTGTTTAAATGCCCTTGCCATCTCCGCCACGACCGATTTCAAATAACATATTCGCGGTACAAATTCCATGGAAGGAGCACCAAGGAAGCAGGGCTTGGCTTGGAACACATGCACATTCTTGTGATATAAACATGTAAGGAGCATGCGAAGTTTCTCGACGAAGATTCAAAAAGTCAACTCTGGAAATGTGCCTGTGGTTGAGGAGAGCAAGGACATCGACAAAGCATGTGAGCAGCTTCGGAGACGAGTGGTTTGTATTCGTATGGGAAATGCAATATACACGCCTAACCCCGATGAGGTTGACCAAGAGAAAGGCAGCTACTTACGTTTGTCTTAGGATGAGTTGACATCATGTCTTCGTCATCCTGGCACAGCCGCGGTATACTTGCGTGTTACATCAACAAAAACCAGGCGAAACCGACTCTGAGTACCCACAGTGGTGGAGGGCTGAGGATGCCCGCCCTGACTACCAGGAGTGGTGGCACAAGCATCAGCTTTCCAAAGCAGAATGGCGCAAAGTCACCGAGGGCGTCATAGACGGTCACGAAAAGGTTGCACCGAACTGTCCTGGAATATTGCCAGTCCGAGCAGGCCGACAGTGTAAAGATGGGCATGCCGGACGACGTCAGAACGGATATGGTTCATGGCTTGATCCTAACAATGGTTTCGCATTTTCTGTGACAAATATGCATGAGCCCGAAAACAATGAGGTCGCGAAGTATGTCCTGAAACAGAGTATCTTTCGTGCCTCTAATTTAATTTGGGTTGTGTCATCTGTAATGCGTTTCCCACAACGTCCTTGCATCTGACCGGGCTTTTGCGAAGGTGAAAAAGTTTTGGTGCGCGGATCGGTTTCGTGCGCGAAAGCTCACGGTGATCGATGCTCGTGCTCGCCTCTGCTTCATCGTCGGCTGGATTTTGGCTTGCGCGATGTCAACTCCTTCGATGCAGAACAGTTATTCTCATGGTTTCGTGGGAAAACACCGAGGCTCACATCTTCCACGTGTTTCCTTATATGAAGAAGCTTAGCCTTCTCATCCGCAAGGACTACATCCGCCTCTGAAGCCTGCTCAGCACTGGTTCCGAAACATCCAAGTCGGGCCCCCATCCTTCGCCTAGAAAGTATCGGTGTCGTCGACTTCCGCATCCTCTGGTCCTGGTCTTGCCTGCGCGAAACCGTCCAAGAAAGCCATGAAGCACCACATCAAGCCGAAGTGAGAGAGACTAGAGCGAGTACGTCTCTGAAATTGTGAAACATATGACAGAGAGAAGCCCCTTGGGAAAGGAGCCCGGGGGGAGGGTAATGACGTTCTAGCTTCGTGATTCCTCGTCGTGACGTTCTTCTTTCATGATTCCTGTAATCCTGTCGTTTCGAGGTGCAGGGACGGGGGGGCGCACGGGGCGAGGTGGAGGAGGGTACTACCATTCTCGCTTCGTGCCTCCTGGGGGCGAATGTAATGACAGTCTTGTTTCGCGCGTGACGTTTTTTTATCATGATTCCCGTGTTCTTGTTCTCTTCTTCGTGAGGTCAAAGGGATGCCTTTGTCTTTCAGGGTTGGCTTGCTTGCCTGTGTAGTGCAGTGCCATATCATGCATTCTTTGTGACACTATGTACAATCCTCTAGAAAGCTTGCCATTACAATCCATTACAGTTTCATCGAAAAACACCACGTTGTCAAGCACCTACTCAATATTCCAAAAGTTTCTAAAGTGAAGGCAAACAGCACCCCTTGCTCGAGACAGCGTCAACAACCAGCCAGAGCTTTCTGCCTGCAAAAACAGGGTGTCGTGCAGTTGCACGTTGCTCCTTCAATGCCTAAGATATGCATTTTCTTTTTGGAAACGCACATTTTGAACATCAACTCTTGCGGAACCCCTGACTTGGACGATGACCCAACCCTACCTCGTCACAAAGTCTGTTTAGCAAAATTCGGACATTTCGCCATGCAGGCGCATATCAAAACTTCAACCAACTGCAAGGTTCGGAAGTAGCGAATGCCCCGGCCTTGCTTGCACCAAGGTGTTGGGTGGGCGCTCTGGTTTGATAGTATTTGAGGTCGGGCCTGTTTTGTGGTTTCACGTGCTGATTGTGTTCCTGGCGTTGGTGTGTCAGTTGTTGAGGGTGCGAATAGTCATTGTTCGTTATTTGAAGGTGTATGCAGGCAACATCTACAGACTCGTTGGCTCGGTAATTTGTAATTTTCAGGCTTTCGGTGTTTTGAAGCGTGTTTTTTGGCATCACCGAGAACCCCTTAGCCGAAAAACTTTGAAGACTCTGAGTCTAGGATTTAGGGTTCAGGTTTCAGGCTGCAGGGTTTGCACTGAAAGTTTCTAAGGTTGGGCTGCGAGGGCACTCAGCAGCTCGGCAAAACTTTTCAGCACACGGAAGTAGGGTTAAAGGTTGAAGGTTCAAGGCTTGAAGCGTTTTGGAGCTTCGATGGTCGGTCGGTGCAGCATTCTGCGCGGCAGTTTCGTTCGTTCTGCCTTTTTGTTTGCAATCTCGACGTGTTTCTGGTGCATGTTGCCATCCCAAACCCTTGTCTCATCCTCCATCCTAGCAACTAGTGTGTCACTGCAGGTTACTTGGTTTGGAGAAGCCGACTAACCTAGAAACCCCAGACCCTGACCCCATGTCGAGGTTTTGGTGTTTTAATTTGGCCCACAGGATACACAGCTCAGAAACGTGTAGTGTAGCTTCATCATTGTGCAGCCGTGCCCCCTATGGATTCACCGCAGTAGAACAGTAGAGTGACGGTTTGGGTTTGGGGACGCGAACTAAGTGTTTCGTTGCTTCCATCGTTGTCCGTGTAGTGCAGGGTTCAGGGTTTCGGGTATCGGTATCCCTCCCGGAACCCTGATGTCCTGAAACTGTAAAGAGCTAGAACCCCGAACCACCGAAGCCCAAACCGAGCGAAGTTGAGACGACTGGGCAGCTAAACCCTAAACCTTCAGCAGCAGCAGCTGTTTTCTTTTTGTTCTCGTTCCGGCAAATGCAGACAGGTATTCAAGAGTTCGTACTGTCTCAGGAGACTTTGCGTCCGTTCACTTCAGACTTCCCCGCTACCCTAAACCTCACAAGCCCTGAACATGTCAGAGCAACGGTTTAGGGTTTAGGTTTGAAAGGGTTTAGGGTTTCCGACCTGAGATGGGGATGTCGGCAGCTCCGATGATGGCGAGCCCAGCGGAACTGCAGGCCTTGGAAAATGTAGGAAGTATCGGTTATTGATCGTTTTGATTTCCCTTATCGTTTGATTAGAGCCCTGATTATCCTTGTTGGAGATTAAAGTATAGTGTAACATGCCCCGAAACCTGCTCCAACTATTGAGGCCGTCTACAGCCTCAAACCCTTGTAGAACTAGGACTAAGCCCTATTGTGACGTTGATGTCTGTCGGGTTTGCGGCGTGTGTAGGGTTGATGGGTGCGAACCCCAAACCTCAAACCTCAAACCCTAAGCGTGAAGGCGAACGGACAGGGAGCCTGCCTCAGTAGAGAAAGCGAGCTGCAACAGGCTGGTTGGGCCCGGGAACCTAAAACCTTCATACCCCAGAACTCCAAGCCATCAGACTCTACAGCTTTAAGCCTGCAACCTTTAAATCCTTTCCTTCAAGTCCTACACCCTGAAGGGAAATCCCTTCTCTGAAACCTTAAACCTCCAACACCAAACTGCAACAAGATCCGGTAGATTCAGAAAATCAGCGGAACCAACATAGACCCAAAGCAATGGGAGACCGTATGATGAGACATTAGGACCTTCCCACAACAGGAGCCCCTTCAGCATTTCTAAGTTCCACCTCCACCGGGAGCTCCACCCTGCAACAGAAAGATCACAACATCCCTCCGCACTGCAGTTTTCGTCCTGGGCTTGTAGGTTTGGGGAGGGTTTAGGGTTGAGGTTTGGGGAGGGTTTAGTAGGACCTACAGGGTCTATCCCTGAGTCCAGGGCTGAGGGCTTGGGCCTTAAGGCTAAAGGTTTGGGTTGAAAACCTGCGCCCCGAGTTTGAAGCCCCGATCTGGAGCAAAGGCACTGTGCTTAATCATGCTTCTCACAGCTGTTGGTATTCTATAAGGTTTTAGGGTTGTTCATCACAGGCAGGATACGAGACGGTAGGTTATGGCTTGTTTCTGCCCTGAGAGAGGTATGCCCATGCGTGCAGTTCTCGAGGGGTCTGGCCTCTTCGGCGTGGTAGTCGTCGTGACTCGGCAACATGCCCGCAAGAAGGACACTGGAAATCAGGCACCCGCAGTGCAACCGAAACTGCTGTAGGATTCAGGCTTTATTGTTTTTCGACTCAGGGTGAGAGTATAGTGTACCTCTACAGCCATAGCACAGCAACCAATACATGAAGCCCAAACCCTTCACGTCGGCGCAGTTTTACGCAAATGGTCCCAGTCCTCATGCCAGGAAGTTTTGGAC
Source organism: Symbiodinium sp. clade A Y106 (assembly GCA_003297005.1). Lineage (NCBI taxonomy): Eukaryota > Dinophyceae > Suessiales > Symbiodiniaceae > Symbiodinium > Symbiodinium sp. clade A. The sequence goes on along the minus strand of BGNK01001183.1, from coordinate 58,403 downwards.
AACGAGGACCGGACCTTTCGTGCGACTAAACACCCACGCCAGTGGGATCTGTGCTCCGAAGGAACCCTTGAGAGTGCAACACTAGAAGTGGTAATGTAGGAAACATCATTCTTGGTCTGACTGTGAGGTGCCTAAAGTAAGGTCCTTATTGGTGAGGGCCCTGGTTTTGCCGAATGTAGGAACCTGATTAAGAAACCTTGGCCCTATAACCCGCAAAATAGTAGGATTCGTATAAGGAACCCTAATAAAGGCCCAAGGTTTCTTAATCAGGTTCCTACATTAGTAGTATTGTCCCTAAGCCCCAAATGCCGTATATCTGAGCCTCACAGAGATTTTGCGACTGCATGCGGATATGAACCCGTCAGTTTCTGGTACGAGTAGCATATCATAGCAACCATACCAATATATTATGCTTATGTTATTAGCAGTATACTGCAGTACAGTCTAATTCGTACCTCTAGGCAGGCCTCGTTACTAGGCTCTTGCTGAGAACGTGTACATACATATATATATATAGATATGTACATATAGATAGGTAGATAGATAGATAGATACCGATGTATGTATATATATATAGATCTGCACATACTCATGGACATGTATATATGTATACTTAATTCAATGTATCTTATCAATGCAACCAGGGTAGCTTAAATTTTGTCCCCGAACCTAAAGCCTAAAGCACAGGTATTTTGGTGGAATCAAGTTGGGCACAGGTGGCCTTGCTCCGGCCTCAGAGAATCCACGGCACAGGGAATGTTGGGCCACTGCTAGGGGCTGTAGGGTTTTCCCGTTAACGCCAAGAAACCTTGGTAAACCCAAAACCGGATGAGGATGATGATAACAATGAGGAGGAGGAGGAGGATGGTGATCCTGAAGATTTTCGGCACCGACCGATCATCGGCTCCAGCATGGTCATCGTCATCTTGAGCATCGTCAGACGCATCGTGATGGTCAGCGCACACCAGTGCCATCATCGTCATTTTGATGCTGACAGTCGCCTGGTTTTCAGGTATCGCGCTGCTGTCCCAGACACTGAGAATCCTACAAAAGAGTTTGTTTTACTGGGGGTTCAGTAGAAAGGACCTTGGGATTACAGCTTCAGGGCTTGAGGGCTTCCCTTGCTGCACTCCCTGAGCCAAGCTCTGACCCCTGGTAACCCCATTGCACCCCAAACTCGTCAATTTAAACTTAAACCCCGTAAAACGCCCCGAACCCCAAACCCCCTAAGTGCCGAAATCCTGCTGTGTAGAAGCTTGAATCATGACCAGTACTCTTCCTCAGGGTTCCTAAAACGAAAGCCTTTCTAATCGTAAGTTCTTATAGAGCCCCTTAATGAGCCCCATTTTGTGGTCCGAAGGTCAGGGCCTACGCCGCTTGCACCCGAGCCGTGATTGAAGCGGCCGAGTGGGAGGAGCCTCGGGGCTGCTGTTGTTTGGGGTTTAGGCTTTAGGGTTCTGGGTTTAGGGGTTTAGGGGTTTAAGGGTTTAGGGGTTTAGGGTTTAGGGGTTTAGGGTTCTGGGTTTAGGGGTTTAGGGTTTAGGGTTTAGGGGTTTAGGGTTCTGGGTTTAGGGGTTTAGGGGTTTAGGGTGTAGGGGCATTGCCTCTGAGGTGCCTTTACAGTGTTGTGTGGCATGGAGAGTCATGCTTTTAGCTCATAGCGGCGTTATACAGGACTTTCGGGTTTCACAAGAGGTGTGTGTTCCTTATCGGAGGTCCCTGGCACCCGAATTTTGCGCGATCTAGTTTACGGCCGTATTTGGTTCAACTTTCATGTGGGTTTTCTGAAGCGGCGTTTCAAAACCCCGCAAGCCCAGACCCCAAAGCACCAAATGCATGCCGAGCTCCAGACGGCTTAAGTCTGAAGTCCTGGCTCGTTCAATCCTAAACTCTGGTTAACTCCGCCCCCGAAAAAACGGCAAACCGACCAAGCTCTGTTAAAATCCTTTACAACCCCCGAGGCTCTCAAATCCTTTTCCGCTGCCCCCAGGACGTGGTGGAGGGCGCGCGGCTTGTCGTGTCCGGGGTACCGGCCGCCAAGGCTCTCTGATAGAACACACCTAAACCCTAAACCCCAAGGGTTCTATGGGTTTTTTTAGGGTTTCCGGGGGTAAGGTCCAGGGCTTCGGGTTCCTCTCGATTCCGTATAGTAGTACCTTTAACTTATTACCCTCATTGGGTATTATAACCCCCATACAACACCTAAGGTTAACCTTTGGTTCCCTTACGATCTTTCACAAGTAAGGATATTTCAGGTCTAGGGCCAATAGGGTTCAGGGCTGAGGATTTCTGGCTCCCGGCCTTGGGTTTAGGGTTTAGGGTACGAGAAGAGATTCGGCGAAGGATCCAATTTTGAGTTTAGCGCTAACGTGTTTTCATGTCAGGGTTGGTATTGCCTGGACATTTGAAGGATCGTTTGCCCACCGATATTTGCCAGCATCTGCCGAAACCTCAAGCTTAAGCTCTTCGAGTGTTTTTGGGCTTGGGTTGTCTGTGTGTGTAGGTGCGTGTTGTGTGTGTGTGTGCTTCGAGAGCTTCAGGTGTTCAGCGGGTTTCGGCTAAGAGACGCGAGTCGTCGACCAGGGCAGTGTTCCCTTCTGTTCGCGGCAAAGAAGTGCGCAGGTGAGGCTTTCAGGTCATTTGCAGGATGGATGCTTCTCATGTTGTTGGGAATGCAACTCATTGCGCCCATGGACGTTGTCACATCTGCGAGCTGTGTAATATGCACCAATGGAGCCATTGCGAGCATGGGCGTTATTGTATCTGTGGCCGAATGGATTAATGTGACCATGGATCAAGAGAAGCCCTAGCAAAAAACACCCTAAAGCTTAAGTCTTAATCCTTCTGATAAAGCTGAACGAACCCTAAACCCAAAGTCCTAAGCCCTAAACCCAGAATCCTCTGCCCTACACCCCAAAAGCCTGAGCACGCGCAGGTGTCGGCTCTCTATAACACGAAGGATGGTCAGCGGCTGCTGACGCAGAGCTTCAGTGCCAACGGGGATGCGCAGGTGCAGACACATTGCAATATCCGGCTCTGACAAGTTGGTAACAGGGTGCATGGTTGTGCGTTCAGTGCGTTGGGCTTGGATTAAGTGAGGCAAAGGCTTATTGGCAAATTGGACGGAATATGCAACTATCTGGTTCGTGCTCTGCATGTTCGTGCTCGGCAGAGCCAGATGGCGAATAGCCCCCAGCGATGCCTGAAATACTCACATCTGCCTTTCAATAGGTCCTATACAGAACCATGACGATCCCAAGCAAAATGCTGCATTGTAAGTGTGAAGCTTTGATGTGGGACCGTCTCTTCGGGGTGGGGTGGGTAGGATCTGCTTGTCATGCTCCTTTAGGCTCTAGCTGTCCGTGTCCGTGTCTCTTCCTCACCGTTTGCCTCGCTCCCTGTCCCTGTCCGTGTTCGTCGTTTTGCATATATCCGTCTGTCTCTCCTTGCCTGTCTCCTCTCCTCTCCTCTCCTCTCCCCTCGCATCGCTCGCTCTCTCTCTCTCTCTCACTCTCTCTCCCTCTCTTTCTCGCACATGTGCATAGTTGTGCACATATGCATATATGCGCCAAATATGTACATTTGTATGTATGTAGAGGGAGAGAGAGGTTATGTGTTTCAGACACACTAGATGCATGCGTGCATATACACATACGATTCAGCAGACTCGCTCCTGCAGAGAGTTCTGCCACCAACGGTCATAGCATAGGGAACTAAATTTATTCCTTAAGGGTCTGTCTTATCGTTCGATTATACTACACCCCAACGAATTCTAATTCTTAAGGCCGTAAATCCACCAACCCTTCTGAATGCTCCGTGTTGAACCCTTGAAAAGAAGCCTATTCTAAATATATAGGCCCCTGCTAGGCCCGGCCGCCCTGAACCCCCCTCTCAGAAACCCTAGGGTTCCTTCATATAACTATACAGCATAATATACCCCAAAACCTTCTTCAAGTACTTAAGCCCCCTTTATCATGAGCCCCCCGCGCTTCCCCCACTTTGCCTGCAGGCCGTTCTTTGGGTTCCCCGAGCAGCTTCTGCCGCGCTGGCTGCGGAGCTGCGGGATTTGGCGCCCAGCCAGGCTGGGTGCATCAACCTTGCAACCCTAAGGTACTCTAAGGGTCCAAAGTTTCTACTAGTTAGGTACTTGTGTTTAGGATAATTAGGCACTTGTTTTTAGGATAGAATTCTGGAGGTTTAGTAATTAGTTGGGAAGTATATGGTTAGTTGAGATTCACTTTCCGGCTGAAGAAAGGATAGGCGGGGCCCACAGGAACCTGGTTTCTTCACAGCTTTCACAGCCTGCGTTCAGCCCGAGAAGAGTACCGTAGAAGCCTGAATACTTATCATTTTTCCTAATGGTTCCTGAGTATAACTATACCATAATATACCCTTGCAAACCCTATTCTAACGATTAAGCCCCTGTATTATTTTGGGAGTTCTGATGCCTTGTGAGTGTCTACTGTAAAACTCTGGCCAGCGTAAATCTGCAGTCCTTGATCATGCGCTGTGTAGGCCGAACCCTAAAGCCCTATACCCTAAACACACAGAACTCTCAGGTGCAAAATCGTCACGACACGATGACCTGAATGACCTTTTATAAGTCGTAGCAGAATACACCCCAACAATCCTTGTGCTAGTTATTCGGGCTCCTATAGAATTCGAATCCTTTCGAAGCTCGAAGACTGCATGCCAGTGGTTCTTCCCTCTGTACGAGTTTTCAAGGCGTTATAGTGTTTACTGACGGTTTCTGGCTTGACAGCTTCGTCCAGCGGATAACTTTAGGATCTTCGAGACAGATGCGATGTGAACTCGTTGATCTCAAGGCCTTGCAGCTAGCACTTGAGCGATTCTGTCCCAAAACTACCCCCCGATGGCCGCTGACCTCTGAGAAGGGGCCCCCTTGTTGTTGAAGACATTCCAAGCCAGATCGTCGTGAGCGAGGAGGCGGATGAGGAGGACGGCACGTGGATGGACGGAGATGCCGAGGATTTTGCGCCGAGACCCTAAGCCCCACGAGCCCAAACCCTTGAACCCAATTCTAATTCCGACTTTTCGGGCAGCGCGGGGCATGTAGGGCTAGTAGTTGCATGCTTTGTTATTATTTGCTGGGTACGGCACGGCAAAGGGACCTGGTATATTCTATTTATTTGCTGGATCCTATTCGCGAGTTTGTCAGGGTTTCAAGGGCCAACCTGGTTTGGTGTCCCCTTAGCCATGTAGCGTAGTGGTATGCAAGAACGCAGGCTGCAGGATCGGCCCTTCCGTAGTGTTCCCCAGAACATCCCACAACCCATTTTGCCCAACCCTATGCACCAAGTCCAGTGGAAAGAGCCGTACTAGGTAGGGCTTTGGGAGATTTTATATTTTCCCTTGTTGGGCTTAAGAGGATCTTATTTACTAATATTTTTCAAAAGCTTTAAAAGCCCCACCTAGCTTAAACATCCTGAACCTTGGCTTTTGGGATCAGGATATATAGGGTTGGGAATTACGTTTCTGTGGCGGATGTAGGGTGTGTGGGGCTGGTTTAGGGTTTAGGGTTTACCTAGGGTCTCCATTGTAGTTCCTTTTTTGGTTGGCCAAAATCTCTGTTATAGGATCCTAGCAATAAAAGTGGTTAACCACAAAAAGGAACTACAATGGAGACTATAGGTAGGGTTGCACTATTCTGCGATGAACGAGAGGCATGCACAGGCCACGGTTAGGTCCGACTGTGCAATCAGACTCTCGTTTTGCTGCTGGTGGCGCCTTGGAAAGTCTTGATTTCCGGCTTTCGTCAGGTCTTTCCTTCCAAGCGAAGCGAATATCTAGAACCCTAAACCTCAGTTGAAGCACTGAAGTCCTAATTTATCCTTTACGTTACCGACTTGTTTAACAAAGTTCTACTCGCACCCATGCTGTCCGTTGTAATTCCTTTTCGCGGTTACCTTAAAGGATCCTAAATACAGGCAATAGAGACTATAGGTAAGACACAGATATAGGAAGCTTCCCTGCGAGGACTTTTTGGAGGCGCAAAGCACCGACGCAGATGTTGCGACAGACACCATGCCAGCAGAGGACCAAGAAGAAAAATAATGAGTAGAACCCTGCACCGCTAAACTCAAGGAGGCTGAAACCTTCCCGAAGCCCTAAACCCCGAACTCGAAAGCACTGTACCCTAAGCCCTAAATCCCTAAACCCTGGAAGTTGACGCTCCGGGCCGTGGAAGCCTTTCGCCCGTTAGCCTCAAACCAACTAGCCCTCGACCTTCTTCGGGTTTAGGTTTTAGGGTTTTGGGTTTAGGGTTTGGGGCTCTGCTAAGCACGAAATGACACCCCTCGAATCCCCCCCCCAAAGCTCTTCGAAGCACCAGTTGAGGGATCATGGTGACGTTATACCAACCTGCAAGCAGGTTAAGTGTCGACTGAACCGAGTGGTTGACACCGGGCTATGTTTGGTTGGGATTTCCAGGGATTGGTACATGAGGGGATTATGGGTGATGGTCTTTAGGGGTTAGGGTGTAGTCTACAGGTTTTCTGGCTTGAATGTTCGGGATTGGGCGCACAACTGCATAGCACCTGCCCTCTTCAGCAAATGCAGGATCTCTTCTTGGGGCTGTAGCCTGCGTGCTATACTCCCATTTTGTGGGGTTGAGGGATTTGGATATCCTCTTACCTATCTGGAATCTGTCAGTCTTGCTGTCGATGAGTGGTCATACAACGCATTGCATTGCTTTTGCATCCACAGATCGCAGGAATCCATGTTCAGATGGTTTCTAGTTTCTTTTGTACTTCTAGATTCTAAATGCTGAACTGACTCCTTTGCCAGGACGACGAAGAGGGCAACGAGGAGGCAGAAGAGGAGATGCATGAGGAGCCAGAACCGGAGGAGGAGGAAGAGGAGGAGGAGGAGGAGGCGATTGAGGTTGTTGAGGAGCATGCCGTAGCTTTGGGTTTTGTGAGCTACTTATGCTGCCGCTGCCACGGCCACGGACACGGGCACGGCTACTGCCACTGCTACTGCTACTGCCACGGCTACTGCCACTGCTACTGCAACTGCTACTGCTACTGCTGCTGCTCCTAATCCTCCTTCTACTCCAACTCCAACTCCAAGTCCTCCTCCTACTCCTGCTCCTACTCCTACTCCTCCTCCTCCTCCGAACCTACTACTACTACTACTACGACTACTACGACTACGACTACGACTACGACTACTACTACTACTACTACTGGTACTACTACTAGTACTAGTACTACTCCTACTACCACTACTACTACCACCACGACTACTACTACTACTACTGCTACTGCTACTGCTACTGCTACTGCTACTACTACTGCTACTGCTACTGCTACTGCTACTGCTACTGCTACTGCTACTACTTCTTCTACTACTTCTACTACTACTACTGCTGCTACTACTACTACTACTTCTACTACTTCTACTGCTAATACTATTACCACTACTACTACTACTACTGCTGCTAGTGCTGCTACTGCTGCTACTGCTGCTGCTACTGCTACTGCTACTGCCACTGCCACTGCCGCTGCCGCTGCCGCTGCCCCTGCCCCTGCCCCTGCCACTGCCACTGCCACTGCCACTGCTACTGCCACTGCTGCTGCTACTGCTACTGCTACTGCTACTGCTACTACTTCTTCTGCTACTACCACTCCTCCTCCTTCTCTTTCTCCTCCTCCTGCTGCTGCTGCGACTACGACTACGACTGCGTAGTCGACTCGACTACGACGACGACGACAACGAAGACGACCATAACTACTACGACTGCTGCTGCTGCTGCTGCTGCTACTGCTGCTGCTGCTGCTGCTACTACTACTACTACTTCTACTACTACTAGTTACTAGCCGTCCCTGTCAGGGCTAGTATCACGATAGTTGCTGTTGCGGGTTTCTGAAACATAATATGGTCTTCAGAAGACTAAGATTTAAGCCCCAAGAGGACAAAGTCTAAACCTCAAGCACTAGCCCCTCATCCCCAAACGCCACACTCTAAGACCGTAATCCCTAAACCTTGAGCACTAAGCCCTACACTCTAAACCACTGTGCTTGTGTTTAGGTCTTGGGACCGCTTTTTGTGTTGGACGACCGGGACCGCGCACCCCTGTAGCGCCAATGACTGTAGCATAATACAGCCCTAAACCCTATTGAAGTTGTGGAGGCCTCTATATTACAGGGGGCAGGTGGGTTTAGTCAGCAGTCTGCAATTAGGATCCCATCTGAGGTCCTTATATGAAGGATCCTACGTTGGATGCTAGTAGTTAGGGTCGATGCAGGCGTTTAGGCGTTTGGGTAAGTTGAGCAGTTTAGGATTTGGGTGTTTAGGGTCGCCGGTCGGTCTGTGTCGCGTTAGGTCTATAGTAGAGTCTATAGTTGTTTGGCCCACAGGTGGAGGGTTTGAGTTTCTTTTATGATTTGTAAAGGCTTCGGTGGCGAAGTATTACTGCAGAGGCACAGACACTAACACGAAGGCTATCAGGAGTAATGGAAGGAGTAGCAGTAGCAGTAGCTCAGCAGGCATTGTAGTTGCGGTGGACCCAGTGGAAGACCATGGTGTCAATGTCCTCACAATATCTTCTGAGACCAACCGACCGCCCATGCCATAAGATTCTGCTCCAATATAGAAGCTACCAATCATATGCCTTATGGTCCCTTTTGCAACCTGCCAATAACATGCCTGAGGGCCCTCTTTGCAAGTATAGCACCCAAAACTCTCTTCTATCCGGTTCTAATACTTAATTGTGCGGCCCTACATTACATTGGATATGTTGACCAGACTCCGTGAACCCTAAACCCAAAAGTCGAAACTCGAGCCAACTCTAAACCCGGAACGTTACATCTGCAAGCTGGAAGGGTGTCCTAACGCTAGACCCTGGACCCGAACCCTAAACCACAAAACCTAACCGACGTAACCCACGGGAGGAGCCGGCGTCTGCTAAAGCTCGGGCAGGAAACGCCCTTGAGCCAGCGACAGTGGGCCAGGCCTCGGCGTAGCTTTCTGTGCTAGTTAGGGTTCAGGGTCTAGGGTTTCGGGTTCAGGATTTAGGGTTCAAGGTATAGTGTTGAAAAATAGCGCGAGTCAGGGTTTCATGGTGGTTTTCTACGGGGGTTTGCAAGACTTGTCCTTTCTCTTAGAACAGTTTTATAAGACTTTCAAGGGCGATGTAGGTTGTCGAAAGTAGAGGAGTGTTATGGCGTAGGATTTCGGATTTAGGGCTTTGTTTGGGGTTTATTGGCGGACCACTTCCGGCACGGTTGCTTCTGCACGTAGTGTGGCATCACAACCCCGAATACGAGGTTAGGGCTCATGTCCTGTGCTGTGTGTCGCTTACCTACGAGGCGCAGAATCCAAACCACATCATGGTGGACATGCTGCGAGGTTCAAAATCTTCAAGCTGGTAGGAGTGTGTGGTTTCCGTCCACAGGTGGTATATACATACATATATATATAGTGGAGAACGCGAACTATCTGACACACCTTAAATCCCAGAACTTAGACCTCAAGCCGGTATTGAACAAAAGTGGACAGACAGCCTCACAGCATGAGAACCCTATAAACCCAGCCCGACATCCCCGGACCACATCCAGGTGGAGCCAGCGCGCGGACTGCGAGGTCGTCTATCGCGGCCGGCAAAAAGCAGAAGCAAAATGCACGGCATTGGTGTTCATAGTATTTATTGGTTTACGCAAAGGGCCGGAGCCGCTAGGGTTTAGGATCTTGTGTTCCCTTCAAAAGCCCTGTACGCTTTAAACCCTATACTCTAAACCCTGAAGTAGGCAGTATACATTGCTACCGGCCCTTACACCCACAGCCTTGGAGTCTTGAAGCCATGGCTCTGGTTCCCCAGCAGACATTCCCAATAAGTGGCTGGATTAGGGTTGTTTCAGTTCAGTCGGGTTTCAGAGGGGCTCTTCGGAGGCAGGAAGAGGACACTACGAATCGTATTGTGGGCTGTATACAGGACAGATTGTTAAGTAGGTATGATGCTAGCTGAGATGTCGCCCGCTTCGGGTATGCACCGCAACACAGGTTAGAACCGGTTTCAGATGTATATGCTCTGAAAAATTCGGCATATAATAACTAGAAAAGAAGAGAATACCGGTGCTTCGTCTGGGCTGTGCCGAACTTACGATCGACCGCATTCAGCCGTTTTGACTCAGACTAGAGTGGGCTTTGCGTGATGCATCGGCAAACCGAGAGTGCGTCGTGGGATGCCTGTGTACAGAAGTCGATCATGTCGCAGTCGTTGAGCATGTTGGAGCCAGAGAGCAACGATCATTCCCCTTCATTGGGGCAGTTCGACAAGTCCGTTCACTTCTTAATCGCGGTGGAAGAAGTCTGCAGTCGACTGGCTTTCGAACTGCAATGTGATCGTGCGGGCTTGACCAAGGTCGAGACTAGCGAGACTTTTACCGACTTCATCCGTGCCATCGACGACTTTCAGACCAGCGATGAGGGTGTCAAGAACCTAGTTGTCATTCTTGGTCAGGGGTCGTGGCTCTCGTTGATGCGAGGCTTCGTCTTCTGCAAACGGCCCTTCCATGTGATTGATGCGTCGATGGAAGGGATGGGTGAGGACTGCGTGAAGCTTCTCGCCTCATGCAACGGTCTAGAATTTTCAGAAGCAGTGCGTGAATGCCTGGACTCCGCAATAGCGTCGTCCCAGCTGGTGTTTGCGTCACGGGCTTCAACCAGCGCTTCGGAAGCCTCCGAGCCCTCGTGCCGCTGTCGTGTGAGTGGTGAGACCTCGCAGGGCTCGGCCTTATTGCTCGGATGCTGTTAAGCCCAGAATCAGAGGCTTTCAGAGCCGAACTCGCAAGAGTAGCGACAGAGCGCATATCAAGGCTTTGTTGTTTCACTCTTTATAAACTACCTCCTCCTCCTCCAGCCGACGAAGGTGAAGACCTTCATGGACCGACGCAAGATCCCAGGCCCTCGACATCATTCGTCATGTCCCACAAGTGTCAAGTTGTCCTGCAAAGGAAGGTCCCACCTACTCCCGGCTTTTCCCTCGAAGCTTTTACCAGCTCAAAGCTCGGATTGCTTTGGAGTGGGGGTGACCGGACAGGCAGAACTCTGTCCATTCCCCACCTCTTGCTTCGCTATAGCAGCTGCCATGAATTCAGTCACTATTCTGAAGTACTTGCAGAATCCTGTTCCAGTGTTCCGATGCCGACAGCTGGCTAAAGGCTAAGAGCTGAGCGAGGCCATTCAGTTCTCGCGAGATTCGCTTCTTCTTCTCAGTTCTTAGTAGGGTATTGGGGAATAGGTTGTAGGGACTCCCTAAACCCTAAACCCTGCAATCAGGAACCTTCAGGAGATCCATTTCCTCCATTCCCCTACTAATACTAAGAACGAGGGAGTCCTCTGAGTCTTTGCATTCGGCCGAAAATGCATCGAGGACGGTGTTGCGTGCAAGCGATCCTCGAATTGGGAGAGCAGAGAGTGTCACGTTTGGGGTTTCGGGTTTACGGGTCCCATGTGCTACCACAGTACTGCATCCATGCAACTTGCCCGCCCTTCATGCCCCACGAAGGATATTCGAAGCTTTTCTCATCCCCGCGCATGTTCTGCGCGCTAACCGACACAGCCAGACGTGCGTTTGTTGCCTCAAGGTTTGCGGTCGCATCCCTGCCCAATCCCGGAAAAAAGCAGAGCGGACCCTCTGCGGACAAGAAGCAAAGACTTGAAGACTCGTCTATAGCCTCGAGCACTGTACATGTTGTTTCCAACCACTACGCTCTGAGGCCAATAGTCCTCATTCTAGCAGTATAGCATCATCTACCTCATGCTCATCTGAAGCTTCAGCAGATTGAGCCGCCAGTTCCCTTCTTTCCTAAATCTTCCCTTGTCGGCCTTGGGGTCTTTTTGGTAGAAAGCAGGAGCAGGGCGGCCAGCGGAACGAGGCACCGGCGTCGCTGTCGCTGGGGCCCCGGAGAGGTTTTGAGTTTCAAAACGGGCTTGGAATGTGCCATTTCGCAAACGTTTGCATAGACTATCGAAGTTAGGGTCTGGGCCTGGGAAGACGGTTCATGAATGAAGGATTAGGGTCTTGGGGTTTATGTTATCGGGAAAACATTCATGCATGACATAATTTGGGCGGTGGCCTTCGGACCACTTTGCTCGAGGCTTTTTCCTGGAGATTTGGGTTTAGGGTTTAGGGGTTTGGGGGTTTGTATTACGGCGTATACCCTAAACCCTGGACCCTGGACCGGACATCTTGCAGGACTTGACGAGTTCGGAGGCACTATCAGCCTGGCATGAAGCAGTAAATGCTGTCTGGTAGAAGTAGTAGTGACAGTGCCCTTAATAAGTTCGTCATTGATAAGTTGAGTGTTAGCAAAACATGGAAGCTTATTCCAAGAACCAATACAGTTTTTGTTCGCAGATGAGAATCGGCGTTCCAGCTTTCGACTGTCCCTTTCGATACATGTATTCCCTCAGCAGTCTCGTTAATGCCCCCTAGACCCTGCATGCCCAATCCCTAAACCCTAAACCCTAAACCCCTAAACCCTAAACCCTAATAGTACCCCCCAACTCAAGGTTGTTTTGTTCTTTTGTGCCGAAACCCAGCAGGCAACCGTTGGCCCTAAAGCTGAGCTGCTGGGGAACCTAGAATCCTAAGCCCTACCTTAACCCTGAAGAACCTACCTTTTTGAGGACTTATATAAAGAAATCATACCCCCTTCGGCCTTACAGTAGAAGCTAGAAAGTTGGAACACCATTAGCCTCATGCCCTTAAATTATAGCAAAGGGAATCCCAGCATGAATCCTCCTAAAACTATGTTCCAACTTTCTGGGGTTCACTATAGAATCCTAAGCCCTAAACCCTAAATCTCAGATCCTGAAGCCCATAAACCCTGAGCCCTGAACTTAGCTTAAATCCAAACTTGAAACCCGATGAACCACAAGCCCTAATCCCTAAATACCAAATCCTGAACCCTCTACACCCTAAGCCCGAAACACTGAAAAGCCAAATCCTGACAAATCCCCAAACCCAAACTGCCAAACCCCAAACCCTAAAACCCTAAAGCCCCCAAACCCCAACTACAAACCCTAGAAACCCCAAAGCCCTGAACCCTAAAATTTAAAACCCTAAGCCTTCAACCTAAGCCCTGAAGTCCTACTAAGCCATACACCCAATCTTCATCCCCGAGCCCCAAAGGCGCATGGGAAGCCAGGAGCAGAATAGATGGGACCGGGGGGGGGAGAATATGTGTGTTGTCTTTGTGTTGCCTTTGGATGTGTGTGTGTGTGTGTCTGTGTCTGTGTCTGTGTGTCTCTGTGTGTGTGTGTGTCTGTGTGTGTGTGTGTGTCTGTGTGTGTGTCTGTGTGTGTGTGTGTGTCTGTGTCTGTCTGTGTGTGTGTGTGTGGGGTTATACTATACGACTCATACGACTATATCTAGTATACTTATATATGGATCATAAGGAATACTATTGTCGACTATTGTTGGCATTGGTACTAGAGTGGTCTCCTGGGCTTTGAGGGTTTGGTGTTTTTAGGGTTTCGGGCTCTTGGGCTTTGAGCGTTTAGCATTCGGGATTATTACGGTTTAAGGCCTTAGGGCTTTAGGGTTTAGGGTATTGGGGTTCAGGTTTTGGGGCCGCGGGCTTCAAAAGATTAGGGTTTGGGGTTTCGGCGGGCTCGTGGGTATACGGCTCAAGGCTTTGAGATTGTCTAGAGTTTGGGTGCTAAGAGATGTTACTCGTAAGTCCTTCTGTTACAGGGTTGTTTTTATGTAGGAGCACACCCTAAACCCTTAAGCTTTGCGGGTTATATGGGCTAGTTCGGGGTTGGGAACATCTCGACAGTCTGACGGTGGGTTTTAGCGCCCGAATCTGGGATGAGGCTGTGGGTTGCAGGTGTAGGGTTTCGGGATGAGGGCTCAGGTTTGCAGGCTTTTTTGGGTCGAGCTGGCTGCACAGAGAATTGGAGTGTCGGGAGCATGCTGGAGCAAGCCAACAAGACGTTTCTCAAAGCGAGATGCAATAGCAGAGTGAGATCTCGAGGACAAGCCCTGCCGTATTGCAATGCCACTTTCAAGCGCAGATTGCCCAAAAAAAATCCTTCATCATTAGTGTGCCCAAAATCAGGACTCGTCCTCCCCGCCGAGCCCCAATCATCGCGATGCCATTCTCGACCTGCCGGGGCCCCTAAGTGGGGGGAGGGGGGAGGATGGTCCGAGCCGCAAACCCTGAACCGGAAACCCCATCCCCTAAACATTCCTTTGTTTCCATGGGGTTTGTAGGGTTTGAGAGGGTGTTATCCGGGATGTTAGGTAACTAAAAAGCAGACCCCCGAAGCTTGAAACCATGAGTGTGTGGTGATTTTCAGTCCAGGCTCTGGGGGAGTCAGTTGTGGTCGTTTCTCTTCATGGGATGCCAGCAACTCGACCCACGGTAGAACCCGGAACATCCGAACTGCCCTTAATATGATTCATCCGTTATAGAAGTCGGTATTTGGGATTTAGCGTTTCGAACCTGGGGCCCAAGTTGGTGAAGTTCACGTTTACCCTCCTAAACCTAAACCTTGCACCTTCAAGTTCTGGACTTTGGAAATGAAAGGCTGAAGAAGCACCCGAGTAGGGAATGCTGGAATGGATACCTATGATAGTCCAGTCCCTTATTGAAGTACCTATTCCCACTGGTAGGACGAATCAAGAAGTGGGAAGTGTAGCAGTAGCAGAGCAGGAGCTGTGTGTCGGCGACGGTCCTTCTCAAATTTGGCTTCAAGCTTTGGCGGGTGAAGGTTTATGAGGTCTGGGCTTAGACCATTTCGGAGAGCGGAAGCCCTAAACCCCTCTGCTGGGAAGACTTCATCAACCCCCAAACCCCAAACCCCGCAAAAAACTCGTAAACTTCAACCAACTGAGGAACCCGGCAGATGCCTGAGTCATTCCCAAGACGAACCCTGATGCCCAAACCTCATCCGCAAGCGGTTTCGGGTTAAGGTCCTAGTCATATCATCAAGCCGGCATTATGACCCTGAACCCCAAAGATACGCCTAAACGAGGCCTATAATGTATGCCAGACTCGAATAGAGCCAGCGCCTCGGAGAGGTTACTGTAATTTTCGTCTCAACCGTAGAGACATGTCTGGAAAACGGATGCTTTCCTTTCGCTGATAACTTCAAGTAATCTATTCAACAAATCCTGTCTACAGTACTCTGTAAAACTCTTTAGAACCGTGTCTTGGTACTAAAGTAGGTATCCTTTGATCTTTTGGGTGTTATTACAAACCCTACATATTCCCAAAGGTTAACCTGTATGTCCCTTCGTATACCGGACAAGTAAGCTGTAATGCCTCGGCTGAGGTGCACCATCTCCTTGCAAAATGTGTTGCCGGCTCGCTTGCTGACCGGGGGGGGATCGGGGTTTCGGGTGTTCAGGCTTGTGAGCAGAGGTTTCAGGCTTAATGTTTAGGGTTTTGGGGCCTAGGGGTGCTAGGTCGGTTCAGGGTATAGGGCTTATGATGGCTTATGCATTCGGTTCCTCAGTGTTGCCCGCATCTGCGTCCTGCTAAGCTCCGTCTACCCCTGTCGAAGGTTAAAACCCAAAGTAACCAGGATACTTATCATGATAAGGGCACCCCTAAACCCTAAACCCTAAACCAAACGGCAATGAAGCCCGAAATCTATACAGGAGCCTTATGAACCCATGTCTAACTACTTTGGCCCCGGTAGTGCACTTGTTTGAGATACGGTTGATGATATAAATCCTGCTTTACCCAGAATAAGGAATACACCAATACTCCCATAGTTTGGGGTCCTTAAAGAAATGCAGGATTTATATCATCAACAGTAGGAACCCTAAACCCTAAAGGCCAGCCTCGTTAGGACATCCTGGTCACGGCTGGTCGGGATGGCCTAGTCAAGCAGGGCGCTCAGAGAAAGAACGAGCTTGAGCTTTAGGGGGGTAGTTTAGGGTTTGGGTTTTGGGTTTAGGGTTTAGGTTTATTGGGATGTTTAGGGAGTTTAGGGTTTGGGTTGAAGGGTTTGTCGGAGCATATTTGGTTCAAGGCTTGTCAAAACGTCGAGTTCAAGGGGTCGAAGGCGCGGGATTTAGGACTTAGGACTTCGGGTTTGATGGGTCGTACAGCATGGCGATGCGGGCACAGACGAAGATCTTTGGGCTCCCGACTTGGCTTTAGGATCAAGCGTTCAGCGCGTTCGGGTTGAATTTGCAAGGTTCAGGATTGTAGAATCGTTGGGATCTCCGAACACAGCAGGCCGCTTAGCAGTCGATTTCGAGTCAATCAGAGTCTCCGACGACAGAGCACACACCTGAGAAAGTCAACCTCGTCGACGTTTGTCATGTCTTCATAAAGCAGTTTCTACTAAGTCAACCTGAAGCCTAAGCCCTGAACCTGTAGAGCTTAAAGGACTTAACATGGGGACCCAAATAATTACCTATACTATTGTGGGGGTTCCTTATTATAACTATAGTATAATAGTGGGCGGCAAAACCCTATTCTTGGATGAGAGTAGGGTTTCAGGATTTTTTTATTTAAGGCCCACTGTTTATATGGGAGTTTCCGAAAATTAGGGGTACCGTATTTTGGGGTCCTTATAATAAGGATCCTGCTATGTAGGGTACTGTATTAGGGTCCCCGATTTTGGAAACTCCCATTTAACTAGGTCTCAGAAGAGTCACACCTTGATGTTAATAGGTCCGGGAGATTCCCGAAACCCACAAGCCTACCTGAACCCCAAATAGCCTACCTTTTCTTGGCTTTCTTCTGGTTGGCTCTTAGGACTTTAACTTTTGGGGTTTCTATATGAACCGTAATAAGGAGGCTAAGAGTTTAACTTTTCGGAGGGGTTTAGAAGACAGCCAAGTTTTTACAAGACCAAGTGGAAAGAGCTCATATTCCCATGAACCCTAAACCCAAAAGCCCAAACCCTAAACTGAAGCCCGGCTCCCCCAAAGCCGCGCAGGCTGTGGAGATGACTCTGTGCTGCTTTGGCCTCGGTGGTTTAAGGTTTAGGACCCCCCCTACGCCTACACATGCCGTAGCTTCACATGACTTCAGGGAGCTGCGCTCCTAAACTACAGCCTCAGCCCTAAACAACGAACTCCAAGGACCTAAACCCGAAATTTCAGTCGTCATTAGGATTTAGGGCTTTCTTTCTCCCGGTTTAGAGTTCGGGGGCTGCTGAGGCTCTAAGGACGAAGGCTTTCAGGAGCTTCGACTCTTCGGCGGTTTCAGGCTTCAAGGGCCCAGGATCGAGCCCCAAATCGCTTACTGTTTGAAGTTTGCAGTATAAGTGTATATATATATATGTATAATGTATATGTATATATATATATATTTATATTAGATTATGTTTTATTATTACATATATATTATGCTATATTATATTATATTATATTATATTATATTATATTATGTTATGTTATGTTATGTTATAACATAATATATTATGTTGTATTAAATTATAACATAGTATTATGTTATAGTATGTTATATTATATTATATTGTATGGATGTCGCAATAAGGAATCCAAGAAGATCCAGTTTTTCTGGGGCTTGGTCAAAGCATTCCTTCGGGCTCCCAACTCGCTGGAACGGACGTCAGGTGTAGGGTTTTGGGTTTTGGGGCAGGGTTGGTTTCTGGGGTTTAAGGGTTTAGGGGTTTAGGGTTTAGGGCTTTAGGGTTTAGAGTTTAGGGGTTTAGGGTTTAGGGTTGAGGCAGGGTTGCTTTGGGGTTTAAGTCTAGGCGTTTCAATATGTAGCTTCACGGACCCCGGACGCAAAGCTAGGCCGGAAGCGTCACAGTAAAGCCAACCCCGAACCGCTACTCTAGACCCGGCACGAGTCTTTACACCCCCTAAACTTAAACCCAAACCCTAAACCACGAGTGATCTGGAGCCCTGCACCCCTAAACCCTACAAAAGTCCGAAGCCCTGAAGGCTTTAAACCCTAAAGACTCTAAGCCCAAGAATTCCCCTAAACCCTCAAAGCCCTCAAGACCCTAAACTAAACTCTAAACCCTAAACTTCCTAACGAAACCTAAACAACCCTTAAAACCCCAAACCAAGTCTCCTTCGTAACCGACCTTGTTCGCTAATTTCTCGCACCCTGAGGTGCAGTGAAGTCTGCAGCGGGGGCATTTGAGAGGGTTTATGGTGCAGCGTTTAGGCTCTAGTGTGGGAGCTTTAATTGGGGTTTATGCCAGAGATTGGGGGCACTTTGGGTTTAGGAGGGGTCAAGGGGCTTTGGGTGTAGGGGCCTTCGCAGAAAGGCGTATTGGGAGCGCCTAAACCCTAAATCCAAAACCCCTAAACCCTTATAATTATAAACCCTAAATCCTAAACTAAGCCCCTAAATCCTAAACTCCTAAACCCCGAAACCCTTATAAAGCCTAAATCCTAAACTCCTCAACCCCTAAACCCTTATAAACCCTAAATCCTAAACTCTTAAACCCCTAAACCCTTATAAACCCTACATCCTAAACTCCTAAACCCCTAAACCCTTATAAACCCTAAATCCTAAACCCCTAAACCCTTATAAACCCTAAATCCTAAACTCCTAAACCCCTAAACCCTTATAAACCCTAAATCCTAAACTCCTAAACCCCTAATCAACCCTAGATCCTAAACTCCTAAACCCCTAAACCCTTATAAACCCTAAATCCTAAACTCCTAAACCCCTAAACCCTTATAAACCCTAAATCCTAAACTCCTAAACCCTTATAAACCCTAAACCCTGAGCCGGTTTCCTGGTTTGAATAGGTCAGCATGACCCCATGTAGCTGAGCTGTCCTCCGGTCCTTTGGAAGTTTAGCTTTCATTGTGATTACGGTACACACTCAAACGCTTCGTGCCTTTAGTGGCTTACAAAGGCTTAAGTGCTCACTTGTATGGGTTTATGGTTGATAGGGTTTACATTGGAAGGGCGGAAGCCGAAAGACTTTGCTCCCGAGTGGTTGAAGTAGCCTTCGGGCTTGGGGCGATGAGACTCGGATCCTGGAATCCTACCACCCTCTCACGTCCCTGGTACTTCTCCCTCACAAGGAGAGGTCTTGCTTAACACAGGGGTCGGATAGATCACCAGTAATGGTAACCCCTAAGTACCCCGCAAATCCTAAACCCTAAACCGCAAACCCCATTTTAACCGTGTGTATCTACAGAATTGGGGCCCTGAAGGCGATGGGCTCGACAAGTTTTACCTTCCGATGGTTGTGGGGTCGAGTCTGGGGTCTGATTGGAGACGGAACTGCTTAGGGTGTAGGGTTTCTAGTTCAGGCTTAAGGCTTAAAGCTTGGGGTTTAGGGTCTCAAGATTGTAGAAATCATGCTGGCGCATATGTACAGACTGGCCGGCCAGCCGACCTCGCCTGTACGGGTGTGCTTGAGTCGTGAGACTAGTAGCCACGTGCCTGAAATATGCATGTTTCTCATACTGAAACAGCTACTATATATGGAAGTTCAATGAGGTTCCGTGCCCGCGACTGCCGAAGTTTCCACGACAACGGACCGGCACGGAGCGCAAATATCCCTGCAGTCATGTGGCCCCGGGACGTACCAAATAGGGCTTGCGGGCTTAAGTTGATTCGCACACCTGCACGATCATACATAGCTGTGGAGGTCGGGCCAGGACAACTCAGAGATGACTCTGCGTCGCTCGGTTGAGAAAACAAGAGTCCCATCTTAGCAGTTCAAGGCCGCATCGACCAACACGTGGAGCCAAGCATATATAGCAATAGCGATATAAGATGAGATGCTACACAGAATTTGCTTGTTCAAACAACCCCTACACGCAAAACTTATGGAATTACAGTGGGGCGGGGGGCATTCGGCCAAGATGCGCTAGACTCCACCAGCCCCGTGAAGATCTGCAGTTTACGATTTGACTCGTCCTGGTGCCCCTTCCTAGGTATCGGGGCCCACGTAGGAACTTGTTTAGCAACCCAACAGCCCCCTTGTAGCAAAAAAGTTTTCCACACTGCAGAGCCGACTTGGCAACTGCTTGAGAATCGCCTGCCCGTAGTGGCGGCTTCGTGTTCATGCTTCAGCGTCTAGGATTTCATAAGGCAGGGATCTACTCTACGAGATCCGTGCGGATTCTGCAAGGGCTTGGCTCTAGTGCCTACGGTTTACCGTGTAAGGTCATGCTTTAGGTCATGCTTTCGTGGCTGTCGAAGATGGGAAGAAAGCGTTCATAGCAAAACTTTGTCGCGCCTTAGCCTCCGACCGCACTCGAAAGTCAGCCAAGGCCACGCAAACTCTAAACTCTAGACTTACTGTAGGGTTTGGGGTGACCCAAGCCCTAAATCCCTACCCCTGCACCCTTTGGGGTTTGGCAAATTTGGGGATCATAGAAACATCAACCCTAAGCCGCCTAAGACTTTTGCAACTTCACAGACTTTGTGAGTTCATTCCCAAGCTGGTAACACCAAGCTTTGAATGCTGGTACCGTTCGACTTGAATGCCGACAACATAGGATTCCGCTATGAGCCCGAATATATTTATGTCTACAAGAAACACACAACAAGCATTACACCCAAAGCCCTATTCTAGTCATTCAAGGCTAGATCAGACGAGCATAGCTTCGCACGATGACGAGTGGTGAGCGGATTGCAGTGCGCTGTTCGAGGCAACGGGGGTTTGCGGCCGCCTGTCGCATGCTGTGGGTTCATCATTGCAGTGGCTTGTAGTGCTTAAGTTGACTTATAATCGTCCTTTATTTCTGGGTTCCATTTAAAGGGGTCATTCTAAGGGCCCTGTGAAGAATGCAGCATGCCATGTTGGTTGTCATTTTTTCTACTTGGCGTGCAGCCACCTCCGGTTTTGCTGATGCGGCCATGTTTGTTGCTTACTGTTTAAACTTATGACAATACAGATGCATTCATCTGCTGGGTTAACGGTGGTGATTGTGTGGCCGGGCATGCTCCTCTGCCTCACCATTTTGCTAATCGCCTTGCGATACAAAGTCTGTCTACTATAGGGGCCTTTATAATTACCTATACTATGTTGGCGGGTCTTTATTATAGCTATTGTATAATGGGCCCCAAAAACCTATAGAAATCATGAAGGCCCCTATATTACACAGATAAGCCCTAAAGCCAAAGCAGTCGAGGACCCGAGAAGATGTTGAAGCTCTTCTGGCACGATCCATCAGTTTGGGTTGGGTACTGCCCCCACTCTGTAGCAGTTATGGAGTATACTTGGTTGTATAACTACATATAGCCCCTTAATGATGGTTCTGGAGGCTGGAGTTTTGGCAATTTGACGCGGACGGTTTGGGGCTTAGAATTTCGGGCTATAGGGGGTGTATTGCTCTCCTTTGTTCGTCTTAAAGCGTTTACGTGGCCTGAAGGATGCTGGAATCAACTTTCAAACCATCGAGTTCCGCTTAAGTCCAAAATGCAGCTATGTTCGATCTTACTTAGCTCTGCAGCCCCTGAAAAGGCCAAGAGCAGAAGCAGACACCAACCCAAGCCCCAAACTCAATGATTTGCAGGCCGTCTGAGGAGTTCAACCTACACCCTCGCCCTTTTAAACCCTAAACCCTCTGAAGGGTCAACGTCTTGCGCTGGAAAGGTGCCTTCCCCTGCGGAAGCCGACAGCTCGAGCGCCCAAGGCAGCCAGAGCGCATTTTGGGGTGTGTCTGTTTGGGTTCAGGGCGCATGGGTCGGGCTAAAGGGCTACAAGCTATGTTAGGCCGAATAATTCGGGGACTCGGATTTAGGGTTCATCTTATGGGTTAGAGCGTATATGGTGTAGGATTTGGGAGGGCTCGTTCAGGCGACAAGGATACAGAAGCTAAGCTCTTGAGCACCAAATTCATAGCACTTGCTGGGAACAACCAAGACACAGAAGCCAAGACCCAACCCATTTAGCCTTGGACCATGAACCTTACTCTCTAAACCCTCAGCCCTTAAGCCGACAACTTAAATCCCCTCAAAATCTCATACCAGACCTTTGCCGCCCTAAAACTTAAAGCCCTGAGCCCGAATCGTGCCAAACCCACACCTTTCTAATTCGTTTGAGGGTTCAGGGGTTTAGGGTTTAGGGGTTTAGGGTTTAGGGGTTTAAAGTTTAGGGTTTAGGGTTTAGGGGTTTAACGTTTAGGGTTTAGGGTTTAGGGGTGTAAAGTTTAGGGTTTAGGGTTGAGGGTTCAGGGGTTTAGGGTTTAGGGGTTTACAGTTTAGGGTTCACGGGTTAGGGATCGACCTCAGGTGCACCCCACCACCGGCTTGCCGCTGTCCCGTGCACGGGGGCAGCACATTCTGCACAACCAAGGCCCGCCATTGTTCTGAACCCGAAAGCCTAAATCCAAATCCCCAAACTCTCAACCCTAAACCCCTACAGTCAGCTCCTAAACCCTGAAAAGCCTCCACACATCTCCATACTAAACTTCTAAACTTTAAGACTCTATACCCGAACCCGCGATGCAAGTGTAGCAGATTCCGCAAAGTAATGGGGCCTGACCTCAGGACTTGGGATTTGTGGGTTTGGGATTTAGGATTTCGATTTCAGGGTTTAGGGCCAGTGTTTAGAGAGTGCAGAGGAAGATAGAGAAAGACAGTCAGCCTTGAGAAACTGTAGCTGGTCATCACCGCAATCTCAAGTCCCCGTGGGATGATGTCGGTCAGTACGAATGACTGGGCTGTGGGTTAACCGAGTTGGGTTGGAAGTTTCGGGCCACTTCCGGAGACGGCCGACGAATTCCATGACTCTGGGGTGTGTAGGGCAGGACTAGTGCAGGCATGGAGTTGTGGGAGGTGTCCTGGTATTTGGGTAGCAGGAGCCAGCCCGAATCCAATGCCCTGCGAAACCCCATGTCACAAAAGCCTCGCCCACTCAACCGACGTAAAGATTGACTGGAGGGTTGGTAGAAAATTCGACGCCAGTCTTGCGTGGCGATTTAGACAAGCAAGGACTTCACAACGATTCAGGCATGGTGTGCCGATCAGCATCGGGATGCAATTTGAAGTG
This sequence comes from Symbiodinium sp. clade A Y106, assembly GCA_003297005.1. Lineage (NCBI taxonomy): Eukaryota > Dinophyceae > Suessiales > Symbiodiniaceae > Symbiodinium > Symbiodinium sp. clade A. The sequence goes on along the minus strand of BGNK01001183.1, from coordinate 35,465 downwards.
GAAACCCTAAACCCTAAAACCCTAAAACCCTTAAACCCCGAAGCAGAAGGGGCCAAAGTCTCTTTGGGTCGGTCGGGCGACTCCTTTAAGGTCCTGGGACTTCGGATCCTAAGCCAAGAAAACTAAACTCTAGCGGCTAGACCCTAACTTTGAACCCTAAACCCTTAACTCTGAACCTTCAAGCACCTTCAAGCCGAATCCCTAAACCCTCAGCTTGGACCCAGGTATAGTGCAGAAGATCATCAAGGCTGCAAAGATCCAGCCTTCCGATGCTGTTTATGAGGCGGGAGGACCACACCCTGGGGCCCCGAGACCCTCAGCTATCAAGCTCTGCACCCTAAACCCCACCTGAGCCCTGCCAACAAGCCTACTGAACCACGGACATAACATCAAAATAAGTTACAAAGAAATCACATGACACAAACTCTGAAAATACTGTTTTTGTTGTTTGTATATAGGTTTCGGGCAACCTTGAATCCCAAACTGCAACCCCTACCGTAAGCCTCTCTGGTGTTGAGATCAAGCCTAAATCCCGAATTTATAGGGTCCCGTTGCTATAGTAGCTGAAGATATGCCTGGACCTTTCCAGGTGGATCATACTTGCAGTTTCAGGTTCATCGCAGGAGTGGTAGTCCGAATAGCACGGGATTCGGACTCAGACACGACGCCCCCACTTACGCCAAAGCTTGGGCGGTTTGGGGGTGCGAGGGTTTATGTTTAAGGGCATCCTGAACCATAAACTCTGAACTCTGCACCCTAAGCCCTTCGAGTTTAGCAAAACAACACTCGCAGGTATTTTGTGTGTATTTAGGGTTGAGGTTCATTCCAGGGTTTGGTTTCGAGTTTAGGTCTTGTGTCTTCGGGGTTTTTGCAGTTTTAGTTTGGCTTTGTCAAGGCTGCTAGGCTCACAAAGTTTCGGTATATCTGAGAGACTCTAAATACTAAAGGGGGGCCTAAAAACCTCAGAACGCCAACCAAAGAGTTATTTCGACAGTGTCCCTAAACCCTAAACCCTCAACCCTAAACCCTAAACCCTAAACCCTAACCTTTTTTTTTCCTAGAGTCCCTAACTCGGAGGTTTACAGAAAAGCCGACTCCCCAGAAAAGCCCTCGACCACACTGCTATATCAACAGTACAAGACTACGGTTCAGATCTTTCAGCCCCCAGACCGATCCAATGCACTCCGTAGTCTTTACGGGCGCCCTCAAGGATAGGATTCTTCACCAAGGCAGGAGAAGAGGTATGCAGTTTCCTTATTGGATAGAGGTTCAAACCANCCTAACAGGACCACACTGGAAGTACGTCTTAGTACAGAGAAAGTTGCGGAAATCGTCTTTCGAGTTGGCGCCAAAGCGCGCACGCACAGAGCGCGCAGGGCCTCCCTAAAAAAAACCCTTTTTCCGAAGCCTAAATCTGAACTCAGCCCCAAATCCAAAACCCCAATGCCACGAGGTTCGAGAGGGCCCCAAGCACTGCACCCGAAGGCTGGGAAAGAAAAGAAAGAAACCCTCCCTTAACCCACCAGAACCTACTTTTTTGTAGGGTCCCTATACATTCCATAATAGGGATTTTTAATAGGAACCTACAAAGAAGTAGGTTTTGGTAGGTTAAGGTCGAAACTAAGTCCGAGCTCGTTCGGCTCCAACTCGGGCCCTCCAGTTCTGAATCCTGCGGGCTCCGCCTTGACGCAGACGACCATGACCCCCATCAATATGGGAGTTTCCGAAAATTAGGGGTACCTTATGTTGGGGTCCTTATAACAATATGGATCCTACTATTTAGGGTACCATATTAGGGTCCCCTATTTTCGGAAACTCCCCTATAACAAAAAGCTTTACTGACTAAGGGCTGGCAAACGTTTTCTTTCAGAGAGTTCCGTGCCCTAAACCCTAAACCCTCAACCCTAAACCCTAAACTCGAGGTCGGCTGTGGCACTGGAGAGCTGACTGTGCAGCTCCTCCCGCAAGCGCGCAAGGCGGGCCAAGGGTTCTCTTGGTCCGAGTTTATGGGGCCCCCACAAATGCACATAAGCAAAAATAATGACAGGGATATCCCATATAAACCCCCTTATAATCAAGGCCAAGAAGGTAGGGATATCCCTACAAAATGCTTATGCTTATGTGCTTTTGAAAGGCATGGAGGCTCAGTTGGGCAAAGCAGGACAAGGCATGAGTTCGACGGAAGTGTTCGAGCAGTGGCAGATGCGAGTTCCGGACTCCAAAAGCCTCCTTGCAGAGAAAGTGGACGCCGACTTTGTGGCGGATGCTGTGAGGGTCTATAACAGGCTGCTTTGCACGCCGGCCCTTCGTCAGATCGTGTTCGACATGGAGAGTGCATACGGAAAGGCCAGCCCCTTCAGCACATTGGCTGCTCTGAGCAAGGTGGTCTCCAAGGCTGACCCTGTACGCCGGACCCTGCAGTCCGTGCAGGATGTTTGTCTCCGCGGGCTGGTGCATCCGAGAGCGATCATGGCTAATACGCTTGCGCCCATTTTGGGGGTCCCTAGTTTAAGGTCCGAAGCACAAAACCCGAAGCCCAACACCCCAAACCGGAAATGCCAAGCCCCAGGCATAAAAGCCCAAAGCCCTATGAACCCTTAACCCTATGAGTCCCAAACCCTATGAGTCCCAAACCCTACAATCAAGAAGGAGCTCAGTCTGTGAGTTGAAGAAGCCTCGTAGCTCGATCTTCACCAGCTACCGATTTGGGATAATTTGTGAGTCCCCTCATTGTTGAAACATAGAGCCCTATAGTTTTATAAAGTTCAAAGTTCAAGAGTGGCAGCCTTGAGGCAACACCCGGAAAACAACCCTAAACCGGTGGAATTCCTGTAGACCTTTTGGGGCTCGGAGGGCGGTTGTCGTCTTTTCGGGCTTTAGGACCCTGTTCTCTCTTGGAGTTGGGTGCTCTATTGGAATTAAGCTGGCCTATAGGGCTTACCAGCAGGGGCCTTAGTTAGAATGGCGTGCCTTTAAGGGGTTCCTTAATTCCTCAATTCGGGTTCAAAGATTCAGGGGCCTTCATTGCTGAAAAATCGTATGTTAGGGGTACAGAATGCTATATGACAGCATAGTGAAATGGGGACTAGGGACATATTACGGTTAGCTATTCGGACCCCGATATTCGCAGAGACGAATTCCGTTTAAGTCTTCCGGGCTGTACTGAAGCTAGTCGGCCCAATCTAAAAACTGTGAAGCTAGCCAAGCAAAAGCCCGAAAGCTCACGAGCAAGAACCCCGAACCTCTGACCCTAAACCCTAAACCTTGCCCTCAAACCCATACCACCCCACGAACCCCAACCCCCAACTTACCCCTAAATCCTCCCCAAGGCCTTGAAACCCCGGCGCATCCCGCTCCTTTTTCTGGCCCCAATGTGAGATCCCCAAACTCTAGGCCCCAAACACCGAAGACAGAAACCGCAGACCCTAAAATGCTGAAGCCTTAAGTTCTAAGCCCTTAAACCCAAAGCCCCCAAAAAGCCCGAAACCGCTAAACCGACCCCTACAGCCCCATAAGCTTTCCGCAAGCCTCACAGGTCTACACCATAGATCTCGAGGAGCGTATGGTGCAGGCCGGCCCTGACTGTTGGGGCCCTCAGCCCATAGTAGGTGCAGTAGTTCGGAATAGATATAGATTGTAGATAGTTGATACTAGTAGTCGTCGTCGTGGCGGTGGTGGGGTCGTGGTGGTGGTGGTGGTGGTGTATTGATTGTCTTGGGCTCACAGGCTTGGTTTGAAAACGATCGGCTTTTATCTGGGCCGTGTAGTACGTCCCAAGAAGAGTAGCAGTTAAGTTGATGCTCTTGTTGTTAAGGATTTGAGTAGTTTTGAAGGCCCCACTCATGTCCTGTGAGATTCGAGGGCAGAAGCCCTCAAATGCTGCAATCCCCGGAGTTGAGATCTTAAATCCAGCTAATGTAGGAACCTGATTTCGAAACCCTGGGCCTTCTACCCCAAAATGGTAGGGTTCATATAAGGAACCCTAATAAAGGCCCAAGGTTTCTTAATCAGGTTCCTACATTAAGATCCTAAGCTCAGGAGACGTGCAATCGTGCTGCTTCACTGGGATATCCAAACTTGGAAGTCATGGGCTTACAATGGTTTAGGGTTTAGGGACCAGGTTTGGGGTTTAGGGATCTGGTTTCATGGAGAGGCTTCGTGGGTTCAGGTTATAGGTGCCTTGAAACAGGTCCGGTCGTGAGTCTATGCAGATTTCGGGCCATAGGGCCAACTGTCGGTTGTTCAGACACTGTAAAACTTTAAAGCCTGATGAAACTAGGTTCTTGTTACGGCACTTAGTTAGTCTAGTTTACATGACTGAAACAGAGTGTATATATATAATCATATATATATATAGCAAATCAAGTTGCATTCCTTGCTACGATAATCAGCCACATTTAGTACGAGAAGAAGACCGACGTAAGAACCCTCCACACCCAAAGCCCTAAACCGAGCCTTACCGGTTTCGGGTTTCGGGTGTTGAGGTCAGGGTTTGGGTTTAGAGTTGAGCCGTGATGCCGAACGGCGTGCGGATTTCCTGCATCCTGGTTTGATTTCGGGCCGCCAATACTATTAGTATTATTCTCACTGCACCCTAAACCCAAGCCATTTAGGCCGAGAGCTCGGCTCGAATTGAGATCCTGCACATCCCAGGCCCCAAACTCTAAACTTGATTTTTCGAGAGAAGGCACAGAAGTGCCCTAATCGTGCTCGTTATGGGTCCGAAACTTTCGAGTTCAGGGTCAAGGGCAGTGCGTTGAGGAGAATCCCAAAGCCGAAGGCTAAAGCCCGACCCCACGGATGGGATTTGAGATTGGACCTGGCCTGTGGCGGCGTTTTCACCGTGTCGGTTGGCCAGCTCAAGGCCCTACTTGTAGCGCCCAGCAGTAGAGGTGCCGGAGTTACACCGTGCCGAAGCGCTAGGGTGTCGAGCCCCGAGCCTGCACCCGAAGCCCCGAAAACTCGCAAGATCTAGTGACATCCATCGTCTTGTATATATGCGCACATGGGTACAAGCAAGACAGATAGAGAGAGAGAGAGATAGAGAGCGAGATAGAATGAGGTCGTCGTCGGCGATGCGCTGCGCACGCCCCTCCCAAAACGTTTCGACGTTTGCGTGCCCAGATCTCAGCCACTCCAGTCGAAGGGCCTCGATACTAGCTCCTGTAGAGGGCTCGGATAAAGGAACCCAGAAGTCTGCAAGGCTCCTTCAAGGGGCTTTATCCTGGTTTATGTAATGGTTTAGGGGCCCAGGAAAATAAGGACAGTTCCGTTGTATCCTATACCATAACTACAGCAAGGACCCGAAGGAAAAGTGTCACTGCATAATTATTCAGGTTTCTACATTGCTTACAGCCTGTAACAGGTAATGGTGCGGCGGCTTGAAACTGTACTGCACCTAGGCAACTACGATCCAAGGGTTAACAGGGCTACTGCGGCTAGTCCGGCCAGCCACCAAAAATAAGGTGTCCCTTGTCTACTCGTCAATTCTCTTTGACTTTTAACCGCGGATCCTGCAGTCTTGCAGTGTCACAGAACGCTTCGCTTTCAATCCTCGCTACATGTTTCAAACCTCAAATCTCTAAACTCACCAGCCCTCCTAAGCCGAACACCCTGGCCAAAAGCCTGGAACTTTGGAGGCTCTGCAAACCGCAGTCTCGAGTCAAGGTTTGTTTTGGTGATATGTATCTTTTGATTTGATCTGGCTGTTGTGGGCTTGTTTAAGCAGAGAGACGCTAAAAGCACAGAGCTTCTAAACCGTATGGCCTAAACTCTAAGCCCCAGACCCTGCCTGGCCGAAACCCTAATCACTGAACGCCAAGCTAGAACTACAAACTTTAAACCCCCCGAGCCAGTAACTCCAAGCCCCTACAAGCATCCTGAATCCTAAATCCTAGGCCCTGAACCCGTAACCCACAGCCTCTGAATTCAAGATCTCCCAATCCCCAAGGTCGAATCTGTCCTTCCCTCAGTTGCTGCGGGCGTGTAGGATCCCTTACTATGTTCGGGGTTTAGGGGTTTCGGCGTCAGGCTATTTGTTAGACTGGTAGTCTAAAGCTGCCCAAAACCCTATTCGATCCCGATTCTATTCATTTAGGCCCTCTTGTTTAGGGCCTCACGTCTTAGGGGCTTCTCCTAGACCCTTAACCGTGAGTTGCTGATGGGTAGACGTAGAAGGGCACAGGTTCTTGAAATGTTCGTCTACGGCCTTCCTATAGCCGAAAAGACCTACCGTTTTAGGGTTCCTTATTATGGTTTCTATATGCAGTTACTTGAAAGGGTAGGTCTTTTCGGCTACAGGTGGGGTTTATATTATGGTTTTAGGAGGCCCTAAACCCTGAACGCTGGCAGTTGACTTCCTACACCCAAAAACGCCCTAAGGCGCAGACCTTAACCTATAAACCCTCAACAAGCCTAATTTGCATGGCTTTCGTGCTTCTGCCTTTTCGTTCCTCAAGGTTTGCGGCCTCTGCAGCTTGACTTCTCGACTGGGGCTCGTTTCTCCTGGGTCTCTAACCCTTCGGCTGCGCTCTTGCCAAGGAGCATAGGCATGCCCAGTGAACCCAAACCTAAGGCACTAAATCCACCACCCTAAAGCGTAGGCTATTTTTTGTGTGTTGATGACAGCAGAGTTTGTCGGGTGCAAGGAGGCCACCCGAACCTGCAGCACTTTCGGGTTTGGTTGTTCGCGATTTTGGGGTTTCGGGTTTCCAGACCTGGCACCTTGCCTAAACCCCAACCCTCCGCAGCCCTTCAAAGTCGGTAAACCCTAACCCTAAATCGCCGAGGCCGTACAAGATCTCAGCCCCTATCATCTTCAAGCTTCTGCAGCGCATCAGCCAGGGGCCACCCTGGAGATACGCCATCCTTATGCTGCAGCGATCCTCGGCTTAGGGCCTCGATGACTCGATGCCTCCAGGGAGTTTTAGGGTTGAGGGTTTTAGGATGTTTTCGGGTTTAGGCATGCATGTTTAGGCTTTTAGGGGTTCAGGGGTTTGTGGGTTGAGACAGGGTATTTAGGGTTTAGGATGTAGGCTGAGAGGTTTTCAGCGTTTTGGGTTTCGGGTCGAGAGACCCATAGCGGCCTTCGTGGCCTGGACCCTGAATGGCTCGGGCCTGTGGGGATTTCTTTTCAATGGGATTGAATTTGGGAGTTTCCGAAAATTAGGGGTACCTTATGTTGGGGTCCTTATAATAAGGATCCTACTATTTAGGGTACCATATTAGGGTCCCCTATTTTCGGAAACTCCCATTTGTTGTTTGGGGTTTAGGGGGTCTGGAGGATGTGTGTTCACAGGTTTTAAGGTGCAAGGATGAGCTCTTGTGTGCCGCAGGCAATTGTTTTCGTAGCTTCAGCGATCGTCTTCATACCCTAAAGCTTACCCTAAGCTCCAAAAACCCTGTAAACAAGAAAGGCGAGTTTCCGCCCGCAGGCCTAAGGACGCCAGCACTTTTGTATTTTCTTTATTCGCCTTTAACTTTGCAAGCTTCCCTTCTGTGAGAGCCTTGCTGGTTTAGGGTTCGGTTTGAGGGCCTGTATACTATGATCCCTTACCCCAGGGGTCTGCAGGACATCTCACACTAAGAAGAAAGCCCCACCTCGCTGAGGAGAGTTCGCAGAACGATTGCTTGCCGACCCTGGTGAAAAAGGCGGGGCTTTAATATCAAAGCCCCAAGTTCTTAAAAGCCTTCAAGCCAACAAAAAGCACCAACTCCCTTACACAAGGAATGCTCCGATTGACAGTTCTTGGCATTGAAAACCATAAACCCTAGAGCCTGCCCCCCCGTGGTACCGCCTTGATTCGGCCCCACGCCACACCAAACCCAATCCGGGATCACATATGCCTTACGCCGATGATCCCATACCGCCTGGGCCATGTAAATCCGAAATCGAAGCCGGATTTCCGCATTCAGGCTTCTCGCGCCTCGCGCACCTCTGCTCCTGATATCGCCTTGTTTAGAGGCTTTCAGAGGCCTCAAACACGTGTTTGAGGGTCCTCTGGGGTTTCATCGGGCGTAGAGTTGGAAGGTGGAGGGTTACTGGGTTTCGGGATGTAGAGGTTTTAGTTCGGGTTTGTTGAGGACATGAGGGGTGAATGGATTGTCAATGAGCGCTGGTGCCCTAAACCCAAAACCCCCCCTCGGCCCCAAAAGTACTAGGCCTGAACATCAGATCAACACAGCAGGCGTTCCACTGTCGTGGATTCCTTCCATCTGCTGAGCTTTTATATAGTTCCCGTTACCCTTGGAAAGGAAGCAGTTTTTTGGCGGCCTAAACCCTAAACCCTGGCCCCAGACTCTAAACCCTAAAACCCTAAACCCCAGAAGCTTTAAGGTAGCTCCAACAGAAGCCCTTTGCCTTTGAGGCTGAACGTGCGGCTCTTCGCACGCACTGTTCGACTCTTCGATGTAGCGCCAGGGAGCTTTCTTCCGTCACCGGCATCTCGTATTGGCTTTGGAGGCTTTACGACTCAGGAGTTGAGGATATTGGGGTTATATATGGTTAGGCTTTCGGAGTTTAGGGTTTAGGGATATTTAGGGTTTAGGGTTTAATGGAGGGGTTTGGATTCGGCATTCGGAGTTTAGGGGTCAAAGCGGTTAGCTCTGGACTGGTCTCGGTGTTTCGGATGCCGTGTTCAACAGGTCCTGGGTTCCCAAAAGAATTCTTAGGATTCGGGGACTTGCTCCCTAAACCCTAAACCCTGAACCGTGGGAGAAAGCTAAAGGTTTGAACTCTTGACCTTGGGGTTTCGGATTCCAGTGTCAGGGGAGCGAGCTCTGCCATACGTGGTGCATGACTACCAGCTTTGCAAGCCTGATCCCTACTACGGGGGCCCCAATATCGCAATTAATATAGGGGCCTCAATAATTACCTACACTATTTTGGGGGGGTTCCTTATATTATAAGTATAATAGAAGAGGCCCCTGTGTGAATCAAACCCCAAGCAGGTCCTGAAGCTCAAGACTCGAGCGGGTTCAGGGTTTGGAGTTTTTATGTGGTTTAATTGGGGTTGTAGGAGTTGCGGCTTTAGGGTTTACCGCAACCTCTCTTGTCCAAGGAGATTCACTCAACTGTCGTTCGCCTGGAACCACGGCTACCAAGCCCCGAGGAAGGGTACGGGAATACTCTCCGACTGGCTTGTCGGTCTTGGCTGAAGATTTGGTGTTTCGGGATCCAGATAGTTCAGCAATGGTCCAAAGTGTCCAGAGTTTGCGCTTCATTGTTCAATGCCAGGCTTTGAGGGACTCACCATGATAGTTGCAGACCATCACCCTCCAAAGCCACTGTCTGATGTACGCTTGGATTGGGACTTTTCTGATGCTCTCGGATCGATCGTCTCTCTCCCGCGACTTTTCATTCCGAATACATATCGGAGTTTCCGAAAATAGGGGACCCGAATGTAGCACCCTAAATAGTAGGATCCTTATTAAGGACCCCAAAATAAGGTACCCCGAAATTTCGGAAACTCCAATATATTTACATCTCACGTTCCGAATCCAATGTTCCGAAACTTCTGAGATTCAAAGACTCCCAAACCCTAAATGCAGCTTCTGAGCCCCAGATACGAGTCGCTGAGCCTGAGACTTGTAAAAAGAATGACGAACCCAAACTCGGAACCTTCGGATGTTTGGGGTTTACGACTTCGGGATTCGGGTTTAGGATTAAACCCTAAACCCTAAACCGTGGTTTTTTAGGCCTCGGGCTGCCGTTCCTTAGGCTTAAGATCGCGGATTCAAGCACGGACTCGTTCGAAGCGGCACATGTCGGGTTGGGGTGAACAGGTTGAGAGTTAGTTCAGCCTTTTCCTACATACCAGGGTTGTTGTATGGATTCCATATTCAGGATTTCAGGATGTGGGTTTCATGGTTTTGGGCTCTGAATCATGTTTTGCGGGCTTTTTGGATTTATGGTTAAGGAAAGTGTTTCTGCTGAGCAGGTCGACTTCAACGAGTGGGATGCGCTCATTCGGGTTATTTTCTCCCGGCGGCGAAAAACGCTGCGGCGCCAGTTTCGGAAGCTGTCGGCGTCCAAGACTTTACCGGCTGTTCTGGATTCATGTACAAGCTGGAATAATTATTACTATTATTCCTTACGGCGGCTTTTGGGTCATAGTTATAGTCATAGTCTAATATACACAAAAAACCTTTTTTTATCTATCAGTTAAAGGCCCTATAGTTTGTGTTTAAGGTTCAGAGTCTAGCAGTAAGAGTTCGGCGTCAGGCTCCTTGCTCGGAGTGCTGTTTCGCTTCGAGGTCGGAGCAATTAGAAGTCATCTATCCCCTTGTAGTGCCAAGACAAGGGCCTAGGGGTTTCGGGGTTTAGGAGTTCAGGGGTTAGTATATTATAGCAAGTATTCCCAAACCTTATTCGATGTGCACCGGCTGCGAGGGCCCACAGTGTAAGCCTCGATACCACCATACATCCCAGCTAGTTGGTTCTCGGGGCTTTTTAAGTGGGTAGTTGTCAAAATGATGGTCCCTTTTTGGGTAAATAATAGGTGCCGTATTTTCATAGGGACCCAAAAAGGGACCATAATTTTGACGACCAGCCAAGTAGGGTTTGGAACAGAAGCGTCGGGAGTCGAACGCATGCGCAGTTCCAGTATGGCCTGAACCCCGACAGCCCCTACGAAGCCCAAAGCAGCCTGAACCCCCAAAGCCCCTAAGGCCCTGGACGCCTGAACCCCTTGTGCCCCTTAGCCCTAGACATGGTGTAGAGCCCTAAACCCTAAACCTCCTGAGACCCTAAACCCTAAACTCTTGGGTTGCTTGCCAGGGGGATCCTCGTCCTTCAAACTATCAGGGCTTAGGTTCTACCTATAGTCTCCATTGTAGTTCCTTTTTTTGGTGAACCAATTTTGTCTTGGCGTTCTTCTGGTTGGCTCTTAGGACTTTAACTTTTTGGGTTTCTATATGAACCGTAATAAGGAGGCTAAAAGTTTAACTTTTTGAAGGGGCTTAGAAGACTCTGCCAAGTTATGGTTAGGATCCTATAATATAGATTTTGGTTAACCAAAAAAGGAACTACAATGGAGACTATAGGTAGAATTTAGGGTAGGGGATTTGTGGTTCAGGGCCTTTTCGGGTTTTTTATAAGGTGTAGGAATTTTTCAAACACGTCACGAGCAATGGGGGCTGTCCGAGCGCTCGAAAAGCCCTTCTAATTGTGGTACTTAAACCCTGCCTACGTTTTTGTGGGGCTCTTATCGCAAACCCTAATATAGAATGTATAGGGTCCCTAGAAAAACTAGGTTTTGCTAGCTCAGTGTAAAACCTAATTCCCAAAAGGCTTGAGCCGAATGAACTCCCGATCTCCGATGCCTGTGGTTGTCAAAGTTGAGGTCCCTTTTTGGGTCCTTAATATAAGACGGCACCTAATATTTAGGGTACCACAAAAAGGGACCATCATTTTAACAACTACCCATGTGTTCTTCCTTTAGACCCTTGATTGCGCTCGGAAGCTGCAGAGTCTTCAAGAACTTCCTTGAAGGACGTTAAACTCAACTGGCTGCTTACTTCACATGGTGCATGGTCGGGGGCTGGCGGATGAAATCTCTAAACTTTGACCCTGCCTAGCCCGCCTCAAAGCTGCTCCCGGCTCATCGAAACCCTAAGCCCGGAAAAGAAGCGTTATTCCGAACCCGTAGCCGCCCCCATGCATATCCCAGGTCCACACTAGCGCTGCTGGAGCAGAACTACAAGCCGCTCTGCAACACAGAAGATTTGAGGCTTTCCGGTTTAGAGGTTGCTGTTACGATCTTGATTCCGGTCTTGGGTCCAGGGTCCGTTTTTGGAGTTTAGGGGGGTTGCTCTTACGAGCGGGGTTAAGGGTTTGCTACGATCTAGCGGTACATAAGTGGTTTGCTCTTACGATCAAAGGTGCAGGTTCTGGTTCGGCGACGCGCTGTTGGCATGCGGTACCCTTGCGCACGTTTTTAGCTCAGAACAGCCCAAATGTTGCTTATCGTGCGCTGGATCAGCATCCCAATATTTTGCTTGTAAACCTTAACCCTAAACCCTAAACGGATTTGGCTTGACCTTCTTACAAGGATCAGGTTGCAGAGGGGGGCATACATGGTGTGAGAGTCCATGGAAGGAAGGGCAGGTGATACTATGGAGTTTAGGGTTTCGGGCTTGAGCACGTCTGGTGTTTCAGCAAGTCGGGCTGGCACTTGAGGATTTGGAGCTTGGAGATTCTGCTTCGTGTCTGAAGCCGTTAGGTTGCTGGAACCGTGGAGCCGAGAACGCGACGTGAATCCTTCTTGGAAGCCTTTTTGACCCAGGGCCGGGTTAGTAAGACGGGGCCTACTCTTTCATGCGGGGGTTACAGTACAGGATAACGGATAATATAGGGTATACCTACAAAGCAGACGTTCCAAGTTAAAGTACAGGATAATATAGGGTATACCTACAAAGCAGACGTGCCAAGTCGAAAAAGCCTCCCTAAAGCCAAGATGTTTCGGAATTGAACTTGAGCCGTACACCCTAAGATCCGCAGCCTAACCCCTAAACCACTTAAATCCTGAAGCGCAAACCCCATGAGCCTTTTACGCCCTAGTGCCTAAACCCTGAAGCCTAGAGCCCCTCCGCCCCTAAACCCTCATAGTACCCTTTATAGTAACCCTGATTATAGATCCTTTAAAGGAACCCTTAAAGGATCCTTTAAAGGAACCCTAAACCCCTAAGCCAACCTCTTGAGGATGTGGTGTTCCCTCTCAGGGACAAAGCCTTCCACCACGCCCTTCCCTGATCTGGTACGCTCGGCGTGGCTCCCCAGCAACCCCTTTCTGTACCGATCTATCGATCTATCGGTCCATCTATCTACCGTCTATCTCTGAGGCTGTATTCTTGTTTTCTGTCTTGCAGTCTTTGTTGATAATAAGGGTACTTAAGGGTCACTGTAGGTGTTTCTATCAGGCAGTATGAGGGGTTATAAGGCTTTTGGCTTTCGGGACTGGGGCTCCCGAAGCTGTTGAGATCCATTTTTAGGTTTGGGAGTTTGAGCTCTTTTCAGGGGTTTAGGGTTTAGGGGTTTAGGGGTTAGGGTTTAGGGTTTAGAATGCAGTTTTAAATGGATTCTGGCGGGGGTTATATCCTATGTAGAAGGTTCTCCAGTAGCGCCCATATGCCCTGTTTGTTGCCCTAAACCCTTGCAGTAAACGCTGACCTCAACGAAGCCGCAAACTTACACTTTACGGCGATTTTACAGAACCTTTATGGAACAATATATCACAACAACTGCTTTCCACAATCCCAGCCATGCTAAGGATCCTATAATTAGAAGCAATCCGTGAACCCGCAGCAGCAGTCTCGTGATAGAAACCATGGCTTGCGTTACATCAGAGTCCCCTGTCTGGGTACCGATAAGAGTATGGCGTGCCCGGACATCCTCCAAACAAAGCCTGCCTCTGAATACTCCAGCACCTAACGGCCCAACAACTCTCAGCGAACGCAGAAATTCACGAGTCCTTCGTAGATCAGTTCGGAAAACCGGGTTAGAGGGAGAACAAGGCTGCCACCAGGTGCGAATTGATGATCGTCCTGCGGATGTCTTGACATGAGTTTGAGGCTATATATACCACGTTAGGGATCCTTTTTTGGTGATTCTTTGGGGCAGTTCGCACTTGAAGGATCTCTGGGTGTGGGCGTGTGCTTTAGGGTTTGGGGGAGCCTGGGTGCTGGGTAATTCGGTTGATGGACAAAATCCTGCAGTACTTTAAGGACCCTAAACTATGGGAATTATGGTATATTCCTTATTATGGGTCATGCAGGATTTTGTCCGTCAACCGTTAGACCCAGCCTCCATAAATTTGGGTTGGGTACTGCCCCCATACAGTAACAGTCCATAATGCGGTTATATACTATTCGGGTACTAATATATCTATATTCTGAATATTAAAATTCTATAATAGGGTTACTAAGCGGTTACTACTCGGGTCCTAATAGAATATTGTTCAACTATTACGGAGTGGGGGCAGTATCCAACACCGTGGGGTTTAAGGATCAGGATCCTCCTGAAGGGCCGAGGATGCCGGATCGCCCCATCTCTGAGAGTTGAAGATACGCCCTGATCTGTCGGAGCCAGATGCCTAGCAGTCATTTACTCAGGATCCTTTTTTTAGAGGCCAGTACTTCAAGGGCTCAAGCACGTGATAAGCACAAGATCCCTACAAAGGGGGGATCCTAATCCCGGAGCCCTACATCTTTAGGGTTGAGGGCTAGGGCTTGCAGGGATTAGGGTTTGCCTCGATAGTCCCTAAACTTAACTTCCCTGAACCCTAAGCGCCACGCCCTAAACCCTAAACCCACCTTAACCTTAGTTCAGGTCCTGGAAGACGAGGGAATGCTTCGCGAGCGCGCATTCGCCATGGAGCTCGAGGCACAATGACATGGTTTCCGACGTTAATTGTGTAGGTAATGTAGGGGTCGGGAACCCTAAACCCTAAACGCTGGGCCCCAAACCCAAGACCCCAAACCCCTAAACCTAATCAGAATCCCCTTAACTCCGAACCTGCAGCCAGATTATAGGGATTCTCATGCCTAGTGCAGTGGCAGAAGGTTCTCATGGGAGCCTTGTAGTCAAACCCTTCTTATAAGGCTTACCACCCAACTTTGTTAGCACCAGGAAGTAGCCCGTGACGAAATACTGCATCGTGTTTTAAGTGATAAGGCCCCGCAGATCTTGAGAGCAAGGCTGTGGATTGGCAACCTTTTGACTTTGTTGGGGTACTCTCACCGCAAAATACATACTCCCACAGATGAACCACTAGGGGTCTTGGGATACCGGACAAGTAAGACTAGAAGCTCGCCTCGCACAAAGCCAGCTTGAGAGCTTTCGGTATCGAAGCGACAGTCCAGGATGCAAGGACTTGGGGCCCAGTACCCGGTATGGGACGAGGGTGTGGGGCTTGTTTCGGGTTGCGGGATGTCGCACTGCAGGACTTGCACTTGCTGCTGCGAGCTTTCAATCGAAGAGGCAGGGTGACCCTTTGTGCATCGACATGTCTGAAACGACCATTACTTTTACGAAGTGTGCGAGGCACCTCAGGAATCGAGGACATTGTGGTTCACAAACCGACCCCGCAAATTTCTCCATGACCGGAGCCTGAATCAAAACCTTGATATCAATACCCCCGCGAACAAGGAAATTGCAAACCCCCATCATACGTGACTGCCACGACCACGATGACGGAATCGTGTCTACTAGCCCTCTGGGGTGATCCCTAAACGCGAGACTGGCGACCTTCCCGAAACCATGGCTTTCTGATTTTCCCTAAACCTTAAACCCAGAATCCGAACCATTACTCCCATACCAAAAACCCTAATGTAGGAACCTGATTAAGAAACCTTGGGCCTTTACTAGGGTTCCTTATATGAATCCTACTATCTGGGGGTTATAGGCCCAGGGTTTCTTAATCAGGTTCCTACATTAACCCTAAGCCTTAGACCCCAAACCAGAACCCTAAACCCTGCAAGAACATGGGGCTTTGGGCGAAGCAGGGTTAGAGCTGTGGCTTTCCGGGCCTTTGCACTAAGGGTTGCCTCTGCTAAAGGGGTTTTAACATAAGGGGGGTTGTCCACAACAGCTGCCTGAAACAATTACTATTTAGGGTTTAGGATTTAGGGTTGAGGGTTTAGGGTATTGGTTGGGGGGTTTTGCACTGGCTCTCCGGTCAGGCATTCACTTCGCCAACGTCCAACAAGGCAGCTGGGTTGAGCTGATGAGCTTGGGTTTGGGGTTTAGGGTCTAGGGTCAAGTTAAGCTTTCAGCTTATGTTTTGGGTTTAAGCGGCGTACTAGTCATCCTGGGAGTTATTTCGCGTACTTCTCTGCGATCATTTCTAGTATCCTCAGTCGCGCTAGAAACGATATTTCATTACCGGCTCTTCACTATTGCTCCTAGTTCCGCTCTTGTTGGTATCTGTTGTTCTTGCCTCTTCCGACGGCTTTGCCCACCCATGCATTGCAATTGCAGACCTAGAGCGGATCTCTGAGAGACACTGTAGGGATGGGGATATGCAGGAAATCCTTGGTCCTAGTAGGGCCGTATCACCAGCCCCAGCAAGAACAAGGGCTTTTTCTAACAGAAGAGTGTTTAGGGCAACTCGCACTGCGAGTCTGAACCCTTAGCTGAACCCGAAACCCATCTGCATGCAGAAATCGCAAGGCTATAAGAAGCTGCCTCTGTGCTTCGAGCTTAGACGATTTCAGGCCGGCGCCTGTTGAATTCAGGCCCTGATGACCATGATCCTTTCGACGAAGACCTTGAGGCAGGCATCCAGAGTGAGAGAAATTGCAAAAGCTACCGAAGTTTGCCATGCAAGCGTTTCTGTGTGTCTGGTCCGACATTCAGAAATCTTTAGGAAGTCTCGGCGTAGCAAGCCCCTGTCGAAACATGCTGCCTGCCCCCATGTGGCCCGGCTTGTAAGCTACACGGCCGATGTAGAGCTTACCCTCTTGAGCTCATGCTTGAAGGTTTGACTTCAGGGTTTTCCCTAAACCCTAAACCCTGAACCCTAAACCCTAAACCCCTAAACGTTCTGGGCTCGGGTCTGAGTCTGGCGTGCCTTCACAGTGTGTCCTTTGCTGGAGGCTTGGGACCGGGCCCCTCCACAGGAGTTTCTCCTCCCCCCCTTCCTCTTCGCAATCCCATGCACCCTGAACTAAACCCTAAACCCTGAACTAACGGCATGAGTTCCCCAACATCTGCATGGGAGCCTCTCAGGATCCTTCTCATAAGCATGACGTGCATGTTTGGGGTTCTAAAATGTCTTAGTAGCTGAGTGGATACAGTTTACACTTTTTGGGATAATATTACCCACTATACAATTGAAAGTGTACACTTTTTGGGGCTTATGAACTCAGCAACTACGATGTAGAGGACCCTAAGCCCTAAACCCTGAGCTTCGACGCCCCTTTGCCGGTAAGGCCTTGTCTCCGCTTGCGTTAAACAAGCATCGAGCACGCCCGGGCCTGACGTGTCTTTAGGCTTAAGGTTTTTTAGTGTCTGCTTTAGCTTACTGTACTGGGTCTAGCGTTTAGGATTCTATAGGGTTTTGTTACAGGGCTTCCATGGGGTAAGGTTCTGAATAATAGGGCTTGCAAGCAGAATGACTTTGGGGCCATGCTACAACATGGTTTTAGGAAGTCAGATTCATGTTAACTTTGATGAATGTTAGTGAGTGTATGCATACATACACAATCAATAATTTATACATACATACATACATACATACGTACATCCAGGCAGGCAGGCAGGCAGGCAGGCAGGCATGCATACATACATACTTACATGCATGCATACACACATACACACACATGCACACATAGACACATACATACATACATACATACATACATGCACACATGCACACATACACACACATACACACATACATACTTACATACACACATACATACATACATACATGCATACGATCAATCAAAGATGTGCAGTTGTACGTATGTCTATGTGTATATATACGCGTGTAATATATACGACATTACATAAAGATACATAAGCATGTAAATCTACAGATAGATAAGCGGCATAGACACACACACACACATGCACACACCAAGGGTTTGGGGTTTAGGTTTTTAGCGTTTAGGGTTGGCATCTACGTGGGATTCCGCGAATAGAAGGCTACAGGCATGTTTAAGCCTGGCAGACCCTATATCCGACATATCCTGACATATCTTGAGCCCTGAATCTTCTGCTTTTTGAACCTCTAGCCGAAAGCCGCTAAATCCGAGATCTGAAACGCACTGAACTAAAACTACATCGGATCAGTTCGGTGGTGCTCTTAAAGGCAGTACTTCACGGACACGTGCGGCTGGGGGATTTGCTGTGTTCACTTTCCTAGACTCACTGAGACGGCAAGATATCTAGTAAACCAAGACCCTAAATGCTGAACCGAACGCCCTCCAAATCCCTCAACCATGCTGCAGTTGGATGTTTCAGAAAGGTTGATGTGTCAGATTGTTTCAAGGAGAGAAATTGACCCGACAAACTCACAGTGCTGAGAACAATGCATGGAAATCCGAACTCCCAAACTTACAGTTAAACTGATATCTTCAAGTATTGAAAGATGATATGTCCATAAGCCCTAAAAGCCCCATATCATATTTAGCTCACACCTCCAAACTGCTATGGGTTCAACTTCGATGACTGGGATTTGACGGTCTGGGCGTTTAGGATTAAGGTTTAGGGTTAAGCTCTTCACGTTTGAGATTGAGTATTTGGGTCCCACACCCTAAACCCCACAAGCCCGAAATTTAGGGCAAGTGAGTCCGCCGGGTGGCACAGTTCCACGTTGATGCCCAAGGTGCTCGTGCACCTGGCCTAGCAGGACGCTTTGCCTTCACAGTCTCCATTCCGTGTAGCGACCCTCCACATCAAGCAGCATGTGCGAGTGCTTGGCGGTATACATCACGAATAGGTGCAAAATGTCTATATATGTACATACATATATGTATGTTACACTTTTGTAAGCTATGTACTCATATAAATGCATCTGTAGATTTCAGTATCAGTTCAGGTGTAAGTGTATTTGTGTGTATCAGTACGTGCATGTATGCACACATGCGTGTGTAGTGGAACAGGTCTATGCCCCCACAGATAAGGTACGAGAAGGCAAGACATAAGAACGAGAAGATAGGGTAAGACAAGACAAGATGGAAGAGGACTTGCAGGGAGCATGCGCACTGAGTGGTTCTGTCATTAATGGCTTGCAGGGTATATTTGACCTTCAAGCAAGGCGACGTGGTATGTCGGAGATTCCAGAACCCTAGATCCTGGCCACAAACGGCCTAAACCACAGACAACCATAGATCCTCCAAGAAGGCGTAAAGCCTGAACCCTTAGTGTAATATAGCAGTCTGAATACTTTCCAAAATGATTCCTTAGGCTTGCTGTTTATAGTTATGTATTAACATGCCCCGAAGCCCTCTCCTGACATTCGTTTAGCCCCCTACATTGCCCTACGCTCCCACACCCTACAACCTAAACCCTGCAACCCGGTGACTCCTGAACCTGCACATGCCAATGCTCTATAGGGTTTAGGATTGAGGGAGATAAGGCCTAAAGCCGAACACCACGTAACTTCTCCTGCAAGCGCTCCATTAAGTGCCAGGACAGCTCGACGGGGAGCTTCGATACCCTTGATGCTCCTTTTCGAAAAACGAGTGCTGCCCGTTGCAACGGTCCTATGAAGTACATTTATAACCTGCAATGTAGTCCTTTTGGTCTGTGGCAAAGCAATCTTAGTCTTAAGATCCTCTCATAGGGATAAGAGGTGACAAAGAAAGGAACTTCGCGCACTTAAAAGTATCAACCGCCCGGAGTTCGCATACTTTGTCGTATCCTTGGCTCTCGGGAAGTCTAGCGGTCCAAACCCTAAACCCTAAAAACTTAAACCCTCAAGGGGTTTGGGGTTATTTTGGGTTTTGGGATGTTGAGGGGTAGACCCTACGCTTCGCGGATCAGGCCTCAGACGGCGGGTTGAAACAGCTTTCGCCTGCCTCTGAAAGGCATGTGGCGTCCCGAAACAGGTAGTGTAGGAGCCTAAACAACTACCCCTATTTTTTGGTGTTAACCCTGAAACCCATGATCCCAGCCGACAGTCTGGTGCCGGGAGTAGAAGATCTTTCAGGAAATCGACAGAAATGCCTTGAGCAAAACCCACCAGGACGCCCCCTGTACCCTCAAATCAGGGAATGGGTATCTAGGGTCCAACAGAGTGTAGATGGAGGGTCTAGGTGCAGAATGCTAGAGGAGGGCTTTTTTGAGAGTTCAAAGGCACTGCTACTCGGCTTGAGAACAGGCCGGGGGTCGAAGTGCGTACTCAAACATAGGGTGTAAGGTTGAAAGTCTACGGGATAGGAGTTGAGGTTTTGTTAAGGGTTTGAAGTTTCAGTTATGTTTAAGGGTTCCAGTGCGATGGTCGTGCGAGCACTGCAGTCTTCCCGCATTGCATTGTTACGTTTCTGCTCAACTTAATTAAAGTTCCAAGTGTTTCCGTATGCAAGAAGTCAACTCAGTGTTGTTAGTCATTGGTTTAGGGTTTAGGATCCACGCTGTTTAATCTGCAGTCCACCCCAAACTTCGTCCTAGGAACTGACAAGCCTCGGTGTAGGAGTTAGTGTGGTGGCCTCGAGCTCAAGACACTGATGCTCGCCATGGATGCCGTGCCAAAAACCTTCGCGATCGGTGTGGTGTGTGGGCCGACGGCGAGTGGAAAGACGACTCGTCTGAACCATGGCGGTAAAGCAGACCCGAAACCCTGTAAGGTCTTGATATGGGGGCGTGGCGAAGCGGCTAAGTACTTTCAATGCAAATCCTTGATTTATAACTAGTCGCTATATCATGATAAAATCCCTATTCCAATTATAAAGGGAATCCCACAAAAGGGGTTCTGGGGTTTCTACGAATGTTAATCCGCATGACTTGAGCTTTGGCGGAGGCCTCCTCTTCATCCGTGCACACACGTACAGTGATGGGAAGGAAATTATAATGCGAGTAACCCTTATAGTACATGGGTAGTTGTCAAAATTATGGTCCCTTTTTGGGTACCCTAAATATTAGGTGCCGTATTGATATTAAGGACCCAAAAAGGGACCACAATTTAGACAACCACCCAACTCACTACTCAAATTCTTCAACTGTTGTGCCGTGTAGTTTGTCGCCATTTCTAGGGATCTAGCCAGCCCTGCCCTTGTCAAGCTTTGCTTTCTCGGCATCCCGCTTTTCAGGAGGACGTTTGGAAAGATAGCATTGTGTTTTTTTGCTGTTTGGGGTCAGGCAAGCGGGATGCGTCTATAGCAGACCACCTAGTGATCTTAACAGTCGTGGGGGCGTGCCAGGCACAAATGCAGATGTCAGATTATCGTTTTTATGGGCCTTTACAAGTTATAAGATATTTAATAAGGTTCATATATGCAATATAGGAGGTAGTCTATAGTATATTAGTGACTCTAGATTATATAAAACTCTTGAAGATTTAAAGAATAGGTATTCTATAGGTTATTCTTTTCGATTTTTGAATTCTTTCTTATAAATATATCATTCAATAAATAATACTTTTATAGTAGAATTCTGATCTTGGATATATAGTAATATAGGGGTTATTGGTATATCTAGGGAAGTTTCTAGAAGATATTCTATAGAGTTTTTCTAGATGATCTTCTGTAAGATATATATATATATACGGTATTCATTTGGCGTCATATATTATAGAAGGCATTATTTCAATTATTTTGGAAGATATTATCTATAAGATAGATATTTTTGAAATATATTTATAGATTGCTATAAATTAATAAGATATTCTAAGGAGAATTATATATTAGATTTTCGTTGATGGAGAGTATTTTTAAAAGATAAAATATCCTTTAGGATAGTTATTTTAAGGTATTTCAGATAGGTCTCCGTAACTTGGTTTCTATTGCTATAGTTTGAGGAGGGGGGGTGACCGTCGCCTTTCAACTCCGATTCTCTTGACGTTGTGTAGTCATAGTAGTAGTAGTAGTAGTCGTCGTCGTGTTAGTAGTTGTAGTAAGTAGTAATAGTAATAATAGTTGTTGTCATAGTAGTAATAGTGGTATTAGCACTAGTACTAGTAGTATTAATATTAATAATATTAGGTACTAGCATTGGTAGTAGTAGTATTAGAAATAGTAGCAGTGGTCGTGGTGTTAGTGGAAGTGGGAGTGGGAATGGTGGTGGAGGTAGTGAATGGTTGAGGAGGGGGAAGGGATGGGTCCGGATATCTATTGGGTCTATGGAAGTCGATGCTTCGAATATATAGAATAATTATAGCCAAAATTCAGCATTCATAGTATATTGTCTTTCATTAATAGATTTCTTAGAGTGGTCTGGTCGGAAGAGCGAAAAAGGGTCGCGTAATTGTGTTCGTAGGCTTTATTGATAATTTTCTGATCGTGATGGCGGCTGCTTCTCGATTATTTGCCTGGTTGATTGAGACTTTTTTTTATGGATATATATATATATTCAATTATATATATCTCTATATATATAAATATAATTATGACCCAAGTAATCGTACTATTCATCGTAATGGTCTTCTGCGGTCTCATTATCTGCTAGGCTTTCCCGACTTATTCTTATCTTCCGGCTTTTCCGAAGTTCTTTTTGCCTCTGCCGGCTTATTGGGGAGTTGATTTATACCGAAGGATGGGGGGGTAGGGCGATATTTTATATTAAAATAAAAATTCATGAAAAATAGTTTGCTAATTTTTCATTTCTATAATGTTAATAGTAGTAGTATTCTGCTCTCGTGTCTTTTTCGGATTTAGGGTTTAGGGTTTTTCTTAGATATCTCAATAAAGAAGGGCCCCCCTATAGGAGTAGCAGTGGTAACGCCGCTGCAACGACGGCATCGATACGAGAGGTGTTGCGAGTGCAGGAAACGCTGGAAAAATCGAGGGCAACGCTTCCATAGACGCCCAAAATATCGGCCGTACCGATACGAAAGGCATTTGGAATATAACAAACCGGTTTTCTCATGGGCCGATATAATGAGGGGAACCCCGAGATCCAGCATATTTTGTTAACAGAGTTTGATAATAGAAAATCAAACCCCAATTTCCCCCCTCTCCCCAAACCCCTCATGTATGCACGAAATATCAGCCGCACCTATGATTTCGGCATTTCGAATATAGGATGGGCTATATAAACCAATATAAATGATACGTCGGTCTTATGACGTATATATTTTTATCGGAGCCAATAGCATCAATATCAATGATATCAACGGAAGCAATAACATCACCAAGAACAGTAACGACAACAAGAGCAGCAACAGCAACAACAACAGCAACAACAGCATCAACAACAAGCAACAACAACAAGCAACAACAACAGCCCCAATAACAACAACCACTGCTACAACAGCGGCTGCACCACCACCCATATCAACAGCGGCCGCAGCAGCACCGTCACCGCGACGAATTGATGACGCAGGCACTACGAGTGTAGGAAGCGCCCTAAAAATAGATGCAAATGGTGAATCGGAGCAACAACAATAGTCGTAGCAACAGTAATAACAACAACAATCGCAACGGCAACAATAACGGCAACAACAACAATTCCGCACTGAAGGGAGTAGATAGCGTCGCCAGAGCAGCCACCATAAAGGCCTACCATGACTGCACTTGTTGCACCCACCTGCTACCCTAAGCGTACTTCTTCAAGCTTGGGTGACGATGCGCCTTGCCTATCTTATCAGAGACAGTCCTTGCTAGCCGGATGACCAGAAAGATCAAATAGTATTATTCTCTTCTCTCTCTTCTTCTTTCTTTCGTATCTCTCTATTCTTTAATTCTCTCTTTTATTCTCTCTCTGCTCTTCTTCTCTCTTCTCTTATTCTCTTGTTCTCTCTCTCTCTCTCTCTCTTCTCTCTCTTCTCTTTCTGTTCTTTCTCTCTCTCTCTCTCTTTTCCTCTCTCTAACAATATCCAAACAAAAATAACAACAATAACAACAACAACAACAACACCGCCACCACCACCACCACTACCACTAACAAGAAGAAGAAGAACAACAACACCATCAATATCAACAATAACAACACCTGGTCCCAACCGATTAATCCCCACAATTCGATATCTCCGCTGCGTTGGAGATATCGCACAAAGCACAAATCGTGCATGCTAAATTCACGCCGACAACGTGATGATCAAATACAGGCAGCCGTATTTTGGGTCCTTTCTCTCTTTTCTCTTCTCTCTTCTCTTTCTCTTCCTTCTCTCTCTGTCTCTCTCTCTCTCTCTCGCTCTCTCTCCCTCCCTCTCTCTAACAATAAGGCGCACCTGAGTGATTGTGAGGATAAATCGGTTGGGACCAGGTGTTGTTATTGTTGATGTTGATGTTATTGTTGTTCTTCTTCTTCTTGTTATTATTAGTGGTGGCGGCGGTGGTGGGGGTGCTATTATTGTTGTTGTTGTTGCTGTTGCCTGTTGCCTGCTGCCTGCTGCCTGCTGCCTGCTGCCTGCTGCCTGCTTCCTATTGCCTATTGCCTGTTGCCTGTTGCCTGTTGGCTGTTGCCTGTTGGCTGTTGCTTGTTGCCTGTTGCCTGTTGGCTGTTGCCTGTTACCTATTGATTGTTGCCTGTTGCCTGTTGCCTGTTGCCTGTTGTCTGTTGCCTGTTGCCTGTTGCTTGTTGCTTGTTGCTTGTTGCTGTTGTTGTTGCTTGTTGCTGATACTGATGTTATTGATGTTGCTGATGCTATTGTTGCTGCTGCTGTTGCTGTTGCTGCTGTTCTTGGTGTTGCTATTACGACCGCTATTATCAGTGATATTATTGTTGTGGGCTCCAACAACTCCGACATTGATATAAATGCCATAAGACCGATATACCGTTTGTATTGAATTTTACAGTACATCCTACACTCGAAGTGCCGGAGACGTCGGTGCGACCGATATTTTCGTGCATGCTTGAGGGGAATTAGCTTATCGATCTTTTAATTCTACTATACTAGTAGTATTTCTCCGCTCTTGCGCCCAATTCGCGAGTTCCCTTGTTATTTTAATAACCCCCCCCCCGACCCCCACGATTTTTTGAGTAGGCTTCATCGACCACACCGATATTTTCGGTATTTCGAGTGTAAGATGAATTGTACAATCTAATACAAGCGGCATTTATATCAACGCCGGAGCCGATAAGCAAGCAACAACAATAACCATAATAATAATACCTACTACTATATTAGCGATTGCACCACTACCCATAATAACAGCGGCCGCAGCACCGTCACCGCAACGTGCCGATACCGCAGGCACTCCGACTATAAGAAGCGTCATAAAGATCGATTTTGCGCGTTTGTATCGGAGCCAATAATAATAACCGCAACAATAACAGCAGCGATAGTAATAACAAAATCAATAATATCAACAAGGGCCCGTCGCAACGACAACCACTTCAACCGCAGCTGCACCGCCACCAACAGCAAATCTATAATGACAGCACTAGCAACGCCGCTACAATAACGATATACATACGAGAGGAACTACGAATACAAGAGAAACAAAAACAATCGATAGAGACACCTCTATAAACGCACGAAATATCGGCCGCACCCATACGAAAAGCACTTAGAATATAAGAAACCGGTTTTCTCGTAGAGCCGATAAAATAAGAGAAACCTTGAGATCCGCCGACAGGCCAAAAGTAAATAACATATTTCATAAGCACTATTTTAGATAGAAAATAACGTCCTAATTTCCCCCCCCACCCCCATCATGAATACCCAAGATAAATAATTAATCAAATATCAATAGAATATATCGAACTAAATACAATTTAATTATATCGACTATTCGAATATTTTAAATATTCAATTTTCTGAATTTCTAGACCTCAATACATATATACACATATATATATGGGTTCGTCCGAAAAGGAGGATCCCTTCCCGGGGTGTTGGGAAAAAAGTATGTTTCGCCGGTATGTTTCGGAGTATATTTCGAGGTATATTTCGGAGTATGTTTCGTGCAGACTATTAGTAACAACAATAGTAATAGTAGTAGCAATAGTAGTAGCAGTAACAGTAGTAATAACAATAGTAGTAGTAGTAGCAGTAACAATAGTAGTAGTACTATAGTAACAATAGTAGTATTATAGTAATAATGACAAGAATTGTAGTTGTGTAGTAATAGTACTAGTATAATTGTGGGCTGCAAATCTAGAAAGTCCCGACTTGTCAAGCGGTCGTTTCGATACGGAAAACGCCATCGTACCACTAGGAGAAAATCCAAATATATTTCGAGTACATTTCAAGTATGATATGAAAATGTTACGCGAAACCTTTTCCTGACCTGTGTTAAGCTATTCTAAATCTTCGCTCGCTACTAACTTCATCCCGACGATTTAGAAAACACGCGGGTATGTTTCAGGAGTATGTTTCGCTCAAGGCCAACACTCCTCCAACATCATAAATAGAACCCCCCGAAAACGGACAGACCCATATACGTATTTATATATTTGAAGAATACCAATATAATCAGGTTCGATAGAATGATAAATTTTCGAAATGCCGAAATTTTCATTATATACTATTAACATGACGAATTCAGAAATTCCACCTCTTATTCTTCAATATTATAAATCGTCAGATCCCCACATCTGGATTTGGTTAAATATCATTGGATATATTTTGGATATCGATCATCGATTTCGAGATTTGGTATGTTCATGATGGAATAGCTAATATAATCAGAATGAGTGCCTGCACCTCGATATAAAGTAAACCGAGCTCCCATTTCAGGTCTACCAACTCCGAGATATCACCATACGTAGTTTATTCCTGCCATCATCATGCTCGACAATCACGCTCTCTCCTAAATTCAACAGCATGGACTGAAAGAACACCGATGCAACAGTGGCACTAATATAGAAGGCGGTCTTTTCTAGGCTTTTAAGTAACCAAGGAGAAAAAGTATAAATTTCTATTCCATAATGGTTGCTTTAAGAAAAGAGTATTAAAGTATGGTACTCCAAAGCCTTCTTTTTCTGGGCCAGAGCCTTCGGCTTCCCCGGGCCATTTAACCCCCTGCAATCGACAGAGAGGGAGCGAACAAAGATGGTAGGGGCTGTTTTGACCATTGGGCCTCTTATTCTATGGGAGTTTCCGAAAATTAGGGGTACCTGTTTTTGGGTCCTTATAATAAGGATCCTATTATTTAGGGTACTATATTAGGGTCCCCTATTTTCGGAAACTCCCCTATCGTGAAGAGTTTAGGGCTTATGTTAGGGGTTTAGAGTTTAGGGGGTTCGGGGTTCAAGGGTTTGTTTTTGGGTTTAGGGTCTCGCTTGCGTTAGCCAGAATTCTGCCCCTGCGTCATACGCACATCAAGACATGAACCCTAAGCCCTTAAACCCTAAAGCCTTGAACCCCCTTGAAATTCTATGACTAGGGCCCCAAAAAAGCACATAAGCAAAACTTAGGATAGGGATATCCCATATAAACCCCCTTATAATGAAGCCCACTGAGGTAGGGATATCCCCATAAAATGCCTATGCTTATGTGCTTTTTGGGTCCCTAAATGACCTTGTATGTCTGAATGCCCGGAACGATAGGAGTCTCCCAACCTGAACAAGCTACGAATCCCAACCGTCCAAACAAACGAACATAAGGAGCCCAGCATAGGGATTGCAAGGGGACTACTGAAAATTGCTTCAAAATCCCAACATATCGCGGGCAGAGTTTCGTTTTTCCCGTTAATCAATCGTGATATGGAGACACGAAATAAAACGGAGATAAGTATAAGGGTACTAAAGACTGGGACCTGGACAAGTGTTGCCCGAACACCTCACCTCACACCAAAACCCTCAACTCAGAGCCGCAGGCCCACAACCGAATCCACACCCCTGCGCCAGCCCCCGAGGCTACAATACCCCAACCAAAGCCCTAATCCTATAACCCCAAGATTCCGAAGCCCCACACCGTACTTCAGACCAAACCCTAAACCTCCGCCCCTCAACCGGTAAACTCTGAACCTTAAACCTTAGACCCAAACTACGACTAAACCCTAACCCTGATACAAAAAGCAGGTTTAAACTTAAACGCACAAAAAAACACATCCTTTATTAGTGAGGCTTCCTTTAGGGGCTCTAGGAAGCTTCCTTGAGGATTTCAGAGGCCTTCGCCAATGGGGCACCGGGGCCGAGAGGGGCTCCCTGGAATGCCTCCAACCCACCGTGGTGGTTGGAAAAGCCAAAGGATCACCCTTGAGGGGAACAGGGTTTATGATTTAGGGTTTTAGGGTTTAGGGGGCCAACGTAGTTGCTGAGTTCATAAGCCCCACAAAACGTGTACACTTTCAGCTCTACAAGGGATAATACCATCTCAAAAAGTGCCAGCTACCAAGGCCAACAAGAATGCGGTTAAAGGCTTAGGGGTTAGGGCTTAGGGGGTAGGGTTTAGGGTTTAAGGCAACAAAAGCTCGAGACATATACCTTTATACATACATATACTTATTTATTTATACATGTCTCCGATTCGAACGAAGTGGGCTTAGGGTTTTTGGGTTTAGGGCTGAGGATTGGGGGGTAGAGCTCAAGGTCTTCATGGAGTCGTTGAATATGAGCCTGGTTTGCCTGGTATATTATTATGCAATGCATATGATCGGAACCACAAGGTATGGTAGCGGTAATTGTTCAGCCTTCTATACTGTGAGATAGGGGCTAGCGCTCTGGAGCTTTGATGGCTTGGGGCATCATAGGTTTCAGGGTGTAGCGCCATGAACCGTGATTCCTAGGCAAACGAGGGCTTTCGGGTTTAGGGTCCAGGTGGGCTTAAGGTCTGAATAATCGGTGACCGCATTCCCTTCTCGCCCATAGATATAGGTGACTAAGACTAACAGAATAGCCCTGAGCTCGCTTCTAATTGACAAGGCCCTTCCATAAAATCCTATACAAGCGTGTAACCCTCATTACCCTTGTAATAGAGCTCTTGTAGAACCTATTCCAAATAATTAATGGGGCCCCTTCCAAACCCTATTGAATAACTTTTACGTATGTGCAACCTTTATAAACCATTTTCAGCTATTCAAAGGAACTCTCAGCAATAAGGCCCTTACATCGCTTGAGGCCCGGAAGCTTCGATACTCGAGAATGAGAACTTTCCGCTTCGACAGTCTTGGGGCTAGAGCGTGCGGGGTGTAGGGTGTAAGGGCAAGGGTTACGGTTGAGGGTTAAGGTTTAGGGTAGGATTCAGGGCCTAGGCTTCAGGGTGCAGGGGTTTCGGGTTTTAGCGTGCTCTCACAGCCTTCCTGCAAAGGCTCCGTGTTGCAGGGGTTTAGGTGCTGTTTCTGCTAAGACTTGTTGTACAAGGCAAGCAAGGACTAATCCCAAGAAATGAGAATCATAACTACTGGGTCTGTGATTCTGATGTAATGCAGCCCAGAGTGATTGACATTCTGGCTTTTCCCGTGTAGCTGCTTCGCAGCTGATGCAAGGAAAGGAATCTGCTGGTATCTAGGCTCCTGACGCACTAAAGGCCAGGCACAGTCAGCACAGTCGGCCCTGAAACAAGAACCCTAAACCCTAAACTCTGAAACGTGTACCCTAAACCCTAAACCCTAAAAATCCTTAACCCTGAGGCCTGGACCCTAAACCCTTAGCCCTGGAACCTGAACCCTAAACTCTCCCGAAGACACGAACCCGTGTCTTGAGTAAATTCAGTATCTGTGGGGTTTGGGGTTTATAGCTGCAGCCACCGCTAGAGGCTGTATGACAACCATCATGTAGTGTTTGGGGTTTGGAGTTTAGGATCAGTCTTGCCATTGCCGTTATTGCTGTTCTGCTCCTGTTGTTGGTTTTACCATAATCGCTATTGTCATCATTGACACGATTCCTGCTCTGTCGTTTGCGTACGCTAGCGCTTGCGCCGGTCGGAAAGTTTGTCACACGTCTCAAGACACCTTGTTCTTAGTGTTGCTCTTTGCTATAATTACAATTCGGTATATTCTTCTTCTTGCTATTCTTATTGTTATCACTCTTACTCTCACTGCTATCATCATTTCCTGTAGGGTGCTGGGATTCGCAGGTCCTTGTTGATATTACGCTCGAACACCAAATCCCTAAAGCCCCGAGCCCTGGCGGTCTCATCACTATGCTGAAACCCGGAAGCCCTTTATCCCAACCACCGGCCCGAAACACTCATTACGGCTTGAACAAGGTTCTGTGATGAACCTTGGCATATCTATAATGCGGAAGCCTCAGAAAGAACTGTAATTATGCAGCTTGATACATCAAATATTGCACACTAAACCTCGACTGGCCCCAAACCAGCCTTGGTGGGAAAACATCCTTCCTTCTAACATTGCCTGTTAGGAAGGAAGCACCAGAGATCGCGACTCCGAGGTTGTCCTTGTAAAGAGAGCTAAACTACCACAGTATCTATGCATCCTTAATTCCGACTGCCATTTCCACAAAAGAAACAACCCCTGGACGAATCCAGCTTGGCTCCGAAATCCTTAGGAGGATCGACTAGGACTGGACCTACGCAAGCGCTCAAAAAGTTTCAGACTTCTGAACCTCAGGGCTGAAGAATATGAAACCTAGGGTTTAGGCTTTAGGGTTTAGGTGCATCTCTGAGCTTTGGACTAAGGGCGTTTTGGTAGGGATTTCCCCCTAAAATCCCCTAAACCCAAGCCCTCAACCCTAAATTTAATGGGTTTTTTCCGAAAATCAGGGTACCTTATTCTGGGATCCTTATAATAAGGATCCTACTATTTAGGGTACTATATTAGGGTCCCCTATTTTCGGAAACTCCCAAATCGCCAATCCCCTAACTTTAATAAGCCCCAAAGCACCTAAACCTCCCAAACCATAAGCCGCATTAATCATACGTGCACGAAGACCAAAGTTCCGGGGATCTTTCCGAAACTAATGCTTTGAGGGAGTATGTTTGGAGGATGAGGAGTCGATGGTAAGTTGATGGCTCGGGCTGGGGTACTATAAGGGCTCAGCTCTGGTGGGAAATCGCAATTAGGAGCCCTGAGGAAGAGTGCTACTAGGTATTCCCACCTCTAAAACCTAAACTGAGAAAGCTTGCTCTCATCCGAAGCAGCTACATCTCAAGGCTTTAGGAAGGCGTTTGGATGGTCCAGAGCCTGGGAAGCCGGATTCGGCTGACCGGTGAACTCCAAGTGGCGAAGGAATGGCTTCGCGGATTGTGGGAATTTGCGGTTGAGGGCCTTGGGGCCCTCTTGGCTTTAGTTTGATTTAAGGCTTTCTGGTGGCTGAGGTCAGGCGGTCGACTCTGGATGTTCAGCTGTGATCCCGGGAAATTTCTCCATCGGGCGGGACAGAATCATACTCGGAAAATCCTTTTGCCTGAGAGTCTCTCCATGGGTGGGACAAGTGCCATCCAACAGCCATCGAATGCTTTGGCCGCTAGTTTGAAAAAAACTAACTCAAAGGACCCAAACTGAGACACTACAATACACCATGCTCTGGAATACAACCGGAGCCCAAGCCATCTGAGAACTCTCGGCTTCAACAACTCGCACCATCGAAACTCAAAGCATCAGCAGCTCACGGTCACCACCTGTCGATGGTCAAATGTGCGGAACATGGGCTGCTGTCAACAATGCGAATTACCCAGAGGGTCCATATACACTACCATTATGGAATTAGGTCCCAAAAGACCATCCCGCTTCTTTTTACAAAGCTTAGCAAATGCTAAAGCTGCTAAAGAAGCAGTCTGGGTCCATGGAGCCGTCAGCTAGATCCACTGCCCGCCCCAACCGAAGTTTAGTATTGTTCCCGGCTGCGGCTACTAGCACTGTTGCTTGAACTTACACGGGGGCGAGTAGTGAGGTTGACCCTCCCACGAAAGCTCCGAAGCTCAGTTCCACTTCCACTGGTATGAGCCGCCCTCCCACCCTTGTTCCTGCCTAACTAAAATACTCTGCCATAAGCAGGCCCAACTCAATACGAATGTAGACCCTAGTGAGCAACTGGGATCCTTAATACGCAGATACCGTAGCTATTTCTGTTATTATACAAGGATCCCCAGAGAGGGATCCCCCCAAAATTTTGAAACCGAACTTCCCGGATAACAGAGGAGAGTGGTTAAGCCCTCGTGCCTTGTCACAGTAATTATCTAATGGGCTTGTACAAAGGTCTTGTAACAAGGGGCTCTACACATCCAGGTCGTTTCAACGGTCGGGCTATAAGGCAGTTGGGGGCTCGGACCAAGTGTTTTGGGTTTGGGGTTGAGGGCACATCTCCTGCAACGGCCTCATGAACACCTGTGAAAGCTTGTAAAGCCATGTTCAAAGCCTTAAGGAGCAACTTTGTTCTGTGCTGCTCGTTCATCGGCCTGCTTGTTCTCGGCCAAAGAATCTGCAAAGTCTCCGCTGCCGCTGTGAGCTGCCTCGGTTTCCATGGTTAGGGGCCTGAATCATTAGAAGAAGGTTCCAGGGGTTTAGGGTTTAGGGTGGTTAGGGGCCCGAATCATTAGAAGAAGGTTCCAGGGGTTTAGGGTTTAGGATGGTTAGGGGCCTGAAGAATTAGAAGAAGGTTCCTTGGAGGGTTCCTTCAAATGCAGGTTCGTTCAGATTTTTTGGGGATTTTCAGGCCTTGATAACCCTAAACCCTAAACCCTAAATAGACTAGGGTTTGTGAGGTCTCTTATACCGTAGAAGGTGCCCCGGAATACTCGGTTTTATTCTGTATGTCAGGTTTTCTACATTTTAGGGTTAGGGGCTTAGGAAATAGGCTGCTCGATTCAGTTTCCTTAGGCGAGGCCCTCATAATGCGACCACCACTAAAACCATAAGTCCTGAAGCCAAGGACAAAAACGCAAGGGCACGGTGGGCAACACTCTATAACCCCCCCTTCAAAGCCCGGAACCCTAAACCCAACCCATAGCCCTAAACTCTCCCAAAGGGTCCAAAGTACCTGTATGGTAGAATGTAGGGTTTCTATATTAGGAATTACGATTATGAGTTGGGGAGGTATCCCCCATAACAGTACCTAGGACCCTTTGGGTCTGTGAGGCACGGTGTGGTATCGACGGATGCCCGTGGCCACGTGGAGCTCGTGTAGGTCGTGCCTCAGTTCTTCGCACGAGCCCGAAAATCCGAACCCCCAGGGTTTTGGGGTTCTAGCGATTTACATAGGATTTAGGGTTTAGGGTTGTAGGGTTTGCGGTAGAAGGTTTTAGGGTTTGCAGTTAAAGGTTGTAAGATCCAGGGCTTAGGGTTCGGGTTATTTGTTTTGAAGGCTTCACGTGTAAGGCATGTAAAGGGGTTTAGAGGGTGTGACAGGATTCTAACAAGCTGTTATGAGGCTTTTACCCTAAGGCTGTTCTAAGGCTTGAGGGTGCTATGAGGGTTCACGTGTTACGTTTCGTGTTTGGGGTGTGCGTTCAAGGCTTTCACAGCTTTGGCGGTTAAGGAGGCAGTGTGTGGGTTCAAAGTTACGGGTTGAGGGTTTAGGGCTCAGTTAAAGACTTTGGGATAGTAGCCGCGCAAGTTGGTATTTGGGGGTGTAGGGACCCTTAGATCTTTCGGTGCTTGGACTCTGTAGATTGCCCACAATGTTGGTCTCGTCTCGGGAGTCTGCTAGCTGAGGCAACGAGATTGAGAAGCATGGAACTTTCTCACGCCGTCAGCCTTCAACCTCCCTTCCAATTAAATATGTTGACCATGAAAACCCCAAACCTCCCCCCCAAAAAAAACCTCACCTCCACCTCCAAAGGCTCTCGAGCCTAGGACCTTGAAGAGCTAAAGATTGAATCCGAAAGCCCGGCAGTAACAAAGTCTTAGGCCCCGCAAGAAATCCTGAAGAGAGCCTAGAGTAAGGGCCTTCATTCGAAAGAGCTTTTCGGGCTTTGCATCGAGTTCTTTCGGTTCTCGGGCACATGAAAGAAAACGTCTGGCAATGATAGTATCCTGCTTTAGATGAAGAAGGGTTGTATTAGGGTTCTGGCGAGTGCATATAAAGCATAAAGCTCTTGATTTTGGCGAGTGCATAACCTGGGTGTGGCAAAGGAGTATCCAAACGCGTCAGGGTTCAGGAAACCCTAAACCCTAAAACCCTGAACGCCAAACCCCCAATTGAGGTCTAGGGTTTCGGGTATGGCCCGCCGACTGGACATTGACCCGGAGGCTCAACTAATGTAGGAACCTGATTAAGAAACCTTGGGCCTTTATTAGGGTTCCTTATATGAATCCTAGTATTTGGGGGTTATAGGCCCAGGGTTTCTTAATCAGGTTCCTACATTATCCTAAACCCAAGCCCTTATAAGCAATTATGTAGGCGGCTACATCCTAGTCCAAGATACTTCATCTGCTCGCTCATCTCCAATATTTTCCGAACATCCTCTTTTGCGCGTCGGGTTTAGGGTGTAGAGACTTGCAGAAATTGCTAAGGCTAACGGTTTGGACGGTTTGGGTGCAGAAGTCTTGAGCGACAGTTGTTGAGCGAAATTTTTGAGCGAATGTTGTGATTTTGGAGCCAGATTTCCAATGGGGGGCTGAGCTAGGGCTGTAAAACGGCGGAGCCTGGGGTGCTGGTTTGGGGGTGGGGCTTGTGCTTGGGGTTCAGTGTTTAGGGCTTGGGTTGGGTGGCAGAGACAGGGAATCTGCATGGACAACGTGGGTTGGCCTGGGCTGGGCTGGGCTAACTGGACTGGCCAACGAAGACCAGCAATTTGTAAGTATTTTCTTTCTTGAGGATTTAGGGTTTAGTGATTTAGGGTTTTGGGCTTAGGGTTTACTTTGATTTTTGTTTTGAGGGGGGGGGCATTAATCTATAGAACGAGGTTTTGGGGCATATTCTAAAGTACAAACATCCACTTATCCTGAGAAAAAGGAATAACAGCAGCACTTATTCAGTACTGTACTGACATTCGCGGCCCTAAACCCTAAACCCTAGCGAATAACGAGTTGGGGCTCTGTGGTTCAGGGTTTACGGCTTCAGGGCAAGCTGCAATTAGCCAAGAACGACACATAATAGAATGTAACTGCAGTGAAGCTGCTCCTAACCCTTAACCCTAAACCCCCTGAGCCCTAAACCTTTGTATGAGTTCTGAAATCTAGCCTGCCGGTTTCTGTGG
This sequence comes from Symbiodinium sp. clade A Y106, assembly GCA_003297005.1. Classification (NCBI taxonomy): domain Eukaryota; class Dinophyceae; order Suessiales; family Symbiodiniaceae; genus Symbiodinium; species Symbiodinium sp. clade A. Next base: position 873 of record BGNK01001183.1, on the reverse strand, counting down.
TAATAAGACCTTCGGGATTAACTAACGTTCGGGAGATTACATGCCTTCGAAGTCAACAATGCCAAGACTGTAACACACAAAAACGGGCACCCCCGCTCGTTCGCGAGCGCATCCTATCGTGGCGGAGCTGCTGCACATCTTCCAGCAGCCCTAAACCCGGAACCCTCAGCCGCCAAATGCCCAAATCCCTCATCGAAAAAAGCCTCGCGCCTGTGCGCGCCCAGAGCCCCTCAAACGGGAGACGCCTTGAACAAGCCTTCAGTCCGAGGATGGCTCAGGCACGATTTGTTGAAGCGTCTTGGTTTGTTTATGGTTTATGGGTTTGGGCCGGTTTGGGTTTAGGCTTTGGGGGTTAGCATTCAATGAGCTTAAAGCTGATGTTGTTTCTGCTCTTGTTTGTAGCTGTTGGGGTTCGAGCCTCAGCGTGGCCCCTGGGTCTCCTCTTGGAAGTAACCGCCTCGTGGTAGGAGCTGGAAGGCTAGGGACAGCTAGCACTAATGACTTCCTTGGCTTTTG